>JAJNNQ010000087.1:600000-892500 GCA_027886175.1 Phylloscopus collybita | reverse complement strand
TGTCCCTGACTCTGGCAGGGGGTGGAATGAGATCTTTAAGGTCTCTTCCAACCCAAATCATTCCATGATTTATGATACAAATAATGGGGGGGAAAATAAAAAAAAAAAATAATAAAGGCCCTGGTTGGCTGTGATCCTGTTATCCTGAAAGGAAAATCAACACCAGTTTGAAGGGCAGTCTGGCACACAAAATCTTCAGCCCATTTTTTTTTATTATAACATTTTTATTTCACCGTGTTTGAAAGCTTCATCAGCCTCTGCAGCAGGACCAAGTTTCCAGGAAAAGGGATAAAAGTAGCAGGAGGACACTGCTGATGGGTTTGGGAAAAAAAGAGGGAAAAGGAGGAGCAGGGGGAGAGAAAAGGAACCTGCCTGCAGCTGCTGCTGCTTTCTCCCTCACAGCCTCTCACACACCTCAGCCACAGGCTCTGGAGACCCTGCTCTGATCCTCTCAGCACAGGTGACCTCGTGTTCCAGGTTAGAATGTAAAATTGTGCCCAAGGTATGAATTCTATCCCCAAGAGCCCTTGGAGCCAAGGTGGGGCAGTGTTTTCCTGATCTTCTGTTAACGAGCCCAACAATGCCTTGCCACACGACTCATAGATAACTTCCTCAGGAGTTATCTCTGGTTAATGGGCCATCAAGGACCCACTGCATGACTCATGGAATGAGATCATCCCATTGGGAGATGCTCTGCCCAGGGGGAGGAGCCAAGCATTCCCACCTGGATATAATCCAGGGTTTGACACAAGCAGCTTTTATCCACTGGACTCCCAGAGGAGACAAGAGCCACCAGACGGAATCACTGCTTTGACAAGAACATCTCATCTGGTTCCTCTGGATTCCTGGAGGAAGACTGGACCCTTCTCACCATCACTGGACCCTTCTCACCATCCCTGGACCCTTCTCTCTCAGGATCATCTCTACTCCAACAGAACCACATCTGCCACTCCAGGAGGACTCACTTTTGGACTGCTTCAAACACCCTGACCAAGAGGGTGTCAGGTTGTATTGTTCCATTTATTTTATTTTACCTTTTTTTTTTTTTTTCCCTTCTCCTATTAAATTGTATCTCTGACTGGGAGTCTCACTGGTTTTGTTTTCAAACCAGCACACCTCGCCACTCTCTCCTCACCTGTAATTCCTGGATTTCAGCTCATTTCAGAGACTGCTGCCAAACGAGCCCTGCTCAGGGCTCAGAGCCAAAGAGGAACCCCTGCACCACGGGCACGTCCCTCTGCCCCCGAGACACGCAGTGAGCTGACCCCAGAGCAGCCCTGGAGCTGCTGCTGGTTTCCCCTGGAAGCAGCAAAATAAGGAGCAGGGCTGAGGAGCTGAGGCAGAGTAATTTGGGCAGTTTATTCTTCGCCTGAAAGGTGATCCTGGACGTTTATCCCCTCCTCGTTAGTGGCATCATTCAATCAGGAGGACTCGGCCTCGGAGTGAAGGGATTGCAGCCACCCAGGGAATTCCTCGCTCCAGCCAGGAAATGTGGGGTTTGTTAGTTCAAACAGCATCTGTAGGAAGCTGGTAAACAACATCTGAGACGGTGAAAGATCACATCAGCTCCTTGCTTTGAAGTAAAAGATATTAAAACCACGAGTGCAGGAGTTCTTATTCTGGCTTAGCCCCCTGCTGCCTGCTGCTCCCCCAGAACCTGGCATGGCCCTGGCTGCTGGATAATAAAAATCCATAAAAATATCAATGAGACCCTTCCAAGTGACATGAAAAAGAGAGAGAGGGAGCCCTGTTCCTGGTGATGCTGCCATTGAAGGCAATTTGTTAATCGAGGCCTGGAATGAAATCAAACATCCTTCCAGGCCTCGAGTAACGAACAGGCCTTCCAGGCCCCACGGTGACATTTCCAGTCTCAAAAATTTGGGATGTGGCGTCACCTGGATGGGGCACATTGTGGATATTCAGAGGCAGAGCCATCAGCATCAGCTGTGCACAGTCAGCACCAAGGCCAAGGACGAGGGGTCACATTTTAACAGACTCCTGAGGCACCCAGCTGTGAATTCTCCCATTTGCAAAGCCAGGTAGGTTTCTGTTATTCATTATGAAGGTGCCAAAACAGGTTTAGGAGCCGCAATGGACTCGATGACCCTGTGGGTTCCTTCCAGCTCAGCTTGTTCTGTGATCCCCTAAAGCTGCTGGAAAAGCTGTGGGCACAGTTGCTCCTGGAAGTTCTCTCCAGCTCCCTGGAGATCCAGAGCACAGATCCCTGTCAGCCCCTGTCATTTCAGCCCATCCAACCACCCCAGATACCCAAAATCTGCTTCTCCCACCACTCCTAAATCCCCTCAGCCTTTGGTTCTCTGCTTCCCTCCTCTCCACCTCGGTTTTCCCTCTCAGCTGATTCATCCCATCAACGTTTTCTACCCTTGAAAGAAATGGCATCTCCAGAACCCAGGCCTGGGATGGTGGAAGCCCCTTAATTCCAGGTCTCCAGTGGTGCTGCAGGGCAGTCCTCTCCCTCTCTCAGCCATTAAAGCCGGGAGAACAATTTACATCTTCATTTGCAAAACGCTTTGAGATCTCGACATGCAAAGAGCCAAACAGCAAGGATGAATAATAGATGAGAGCTACAGGACAAGAGATGGGTTTATTCCTGGTCCTAACATGCTAAGTGCAATATTTTTATCTATGTAAATATTTTTCCACGATAAATTATTGTTAGTAACTGCTTTTTCCTTTTTTGTTTTGTGTCCACCTTGGGTGTAGCCCTGGCCAGGCTCTTGTCCTGCCCAAGCTGTACCCTAAAAACCTTCCAATAAATCTCTGCTTTATTCTCCAACTCTGCCCACTCTCTGTTTCAGCTCAGCCTTCCCAAGGCATCACCTGCTCCCCTTCCCCTGTGTCCCCTGTGTCCCCAAGCACCCCAAGTGCCTGAGCATGGACAGGAGCCCAGCCTGGCCCCAGGTGATGGGTCATTAATTATTAATTACTGCTGATGCACTCCACAGCCTCCCCTCAGCTCCCACCCCAGGCTGGACACTGAGGCATTTTCCCTGCTCCAACCAGGGGCTGCAGCAAAAGGCTGAGCACCAACAGGGCCAGGATTTGCAGGGGCTGGGAAAACAGGGCTCAGCTCGGGGTAATCCTGACCCAAACACTGCTGCTCTGCTCTGAGAGGTCTCTTTTTTTTTTTTTTTTTTTTTCCCCAGCACTGGGTCTGATTCCATCAGCCTGGAAAGGCAGGATGTGGAAACAAATCTGCTCAGGTTCCTCCTCTCTGCTTGCAAGACTTAGCACCTCTGCAGCACGAGCAGGGAGAGCAGCTCTGCAAATGAATTAATTAGGCCTCAGGAAGGAATTGTGTGGGCTTGGAGGAGAGTCTGAGCCAGCAGTTTGCAAAGTAATAGCGGGTGAAAAAAATTAAATTGCGTTCCCCAGCGCTCTGAACAGGACAGATCAGGACAGCCAGGGCAGAGAGGAGGGTGCTGGGTGATGCTCTGGTCACCAGGAATCTCTTTGAAATGATTGTGGGCTGTCAGAACATGCTGGGCTCCACTCACCCCCTTCTCCAAGCCAAAGGTATCTGCCTGCATTCTCGGGCTGCAAGTAATGCCATAAAAAAGAAAATTCCAGTTTCATTTGACTCCTGTTGCTCTGTACACCAGGGCTGCCTGCTTTACAAGTCTACCAGAGTGAAATAAAAAGTAAGACTTCCTGCACGTCTGCTCCACTTCTCAGGTTATGAGGCAGAGAAAAAAAAAAAAAAAAAAGAAAAAAAATCATCAGTAACTGCTTTACATATAAATGTGAAAACAATTTTAGAACTCCCTGGCCCTACATCAACATTCATGTGCCTTTTACCAGCCCTGAACTGGGTATTCTCCTGACTTTAGAGCAACGATAAAGGAAATGGTTCTGCTCCACAGCTCTAGGTTAACCAGTTCACATCCAAGTATTTGCAGAATTACTCTTTTTTCCCACTGGAGGTGTTGCTGGGGATGCTGAGGGCTCTGCAGTTTGTTTCATTTGGTGAGGGGTAACAACATAAAGACCTGGGATCGCCTCCCTAGGCCGTGATCCATCCCAAAGCTGTGCAGAGGAGGAAGGGGAGGAGTCCAACAGTGAATTACAGCGGCCACAAGTGTGGACATAACATCAATGTGTGGTGCTGTTATGGTTTATATCAGTGTAGAAAGTACAGTCCTGAAGGAGGAAGAGGCTCAGTCCTGTGTATCTCATTAAATCCATGGTGGAAAGCCACATTCTGTGTGGCTCAAAGGCAGGAAAACTCACCCCAAAAGAACTGGATGGGTCCAAACCCCAGTACAATTTTATTATTTCAGAGCTGGTCCAGCCTCGCATCCTGCTGCATCCATCAGCAGCAGAGCGCACGCTGCACCGAGGAAAAAGAGAAAATCAATACCAGGCAATTAAAAATATTCCTTCTAAGTAGCAGCAACCTGTCTTTTCCTTTGGCAAAGACAGCCAAAAAGCTTGTACAGCACAAGCACAACAGAAGTAAAGCGAGTGGACATTCTCCTTCAGCATCCGTGAGCGAGCCCCAGGGAGCTGAGTGCCACTTGAGGGAGGAACAAAGCACTTACCTCAGTGTAATGCACTGCCAGAAACCATTAAAAATAAAAACCCAGCGGCATCCAGCAACCCAGACACTGCAGCTCCTGGCCCTGCAGCCCAGCTCCTGCTCTGGGAACTCCAGTTAAAGCCCTCCAGTCCAGTCAGAGCCCTTGGAAAGAGGAACCAAATTCAGGAGTTGGATTAACTGACACTGTTAAAGATCACAAGGACATGAACTCCAACTCAGAGGGCTGACAATGACTCATTCTGGTTTATTTCTGGTTATTTCTGGTTTATTTCTGGTTATTTCTGGTTATTTCTGGTTTATTTCTGGTTATTTCTGGTTATTTCTTCCCTTTTATGCTATTTTACAGAGAACAACCCAATGGGTGAAAGACAAACTTCTTCACTCACATTTGTCAGGGCAGAGGGACAGCAAGGAGAAGCCCCTCCCAGGGAAAGGAATGCAAACAAAGGTCACAGTCAGGAAAACGTGTCTCTGGTTGGCAGAAAACTCTCTGGGAAAAGAGTTTCAAAAAACACAGAAACATCTCAGGCACCAACCAGGGCTACAATTAATTAATGCATTGACCAGTGCAGGGTTGGATCCTGGCTGTGGAGGAGGTCCTGGTGGCCAGACCTGGTGTTTGGTGGCCTTGTGCAAACCCCACTGTTGTTATTTGGGATTTGCAGAACTCCTCCTGTGGGCCCAGGAGCCTGTGGGATGATGTAACCTGTGCTGGGTTTGAAGGCCAGCAGGGCCATCATTCAGCTCCCTCTCCTGTGCAGCACAGGCTGGAGAATTCTCCCAACAGCCTGAGCTCAGCAGCTCCTGCTGCTCTCCAAGAAGTCGCTCAGTCAAACAGTGACTTCTTCGAAAGAAGAGGAGAGGAAAGAGAAACAGGAAACAGAGAAGAGGAAAGGCTGAGATTCCATCAGAGTCATTGTCCCAGGGGCAAAGGCTGTGGCTGCCCCTGGATCCCTGGCAGTGCCCAAGGCCAGGCTGGAGCAGCCTGGGGACAGTGGGAGGTGTCCCTGCCATGGCAGGGGTGGCACTGGGTGAATTCTGAGGTCCCTTCCCAACCCAAACCACTCCAGGATCCCACGAAAATTCCATGTAATGGTTTCAGGAGTCTGCTCTCCTGAGCACTTGTATCACAGTGAGTTTGGAAATTCTGCTGAACCCATGTGCCTCCTTCTAGGACTAACCTGGAACTCCTGGCTGCTTCCCAAAACAGGAGCACTTTCTTACACTCAGGTGCTGCCTGTCCTTGGTTCCTCCTCTGGACTCTCTCCAGCAGCTCCACATCCTCCCCAGCCCTTGACAAGGCCATGGAAAATCATCCTCAAGGCCATGGAAAATCATCCTCGTGTTGATGGGAGAGTTCAGGGTGAGCTCCAGGGTTGTACCTGGAGAGATCCTCGGGATTGCCCTGAGGGTGCTGGCACTACCCAGGCTCCCCAGGGAATGGGCACATTCCAGAGCTCCAGGAGCTTTTGAACAACGCTCCCAGGGGTGCCCAGGGTGAGTTTTGGGGTGTCTGAGCAGGGGCCAGCCGTTGGGCTGGGTGATCCCCGTGGTTCCAGCTCAGGATATTCCATAATTGTGTGATTCTCCTTTCTCTTGGCCGTGCCAGATGCAGGGAAATCAGTGAATGTTTTAATACCCACGTGCCATCCAAACTGCAAGGCCAGTGTTGGCAGAGGAGACCCTGGCAGAAGAGGGGAAATCCTTGGGAAAAAAGGAAGATGTTTTCCACTTAAAGTTGCACCCAGTTTGGTTCCCCAAAAGGACATTTCTACATTGAACAACAGCAGAGGTCCTACAGCCTCAGTGTTCACATGCAGCAGACTTATCTGGAAAGAACAACAGGACGAAACGAAGGCAGTTTGGAGGCATTTCCTGGGAAAAAGATTCACGATCCTGTTTCCATGGAAGCGACAGCACATCCCAAGTGGCAGAGGGAGCTGCCAGAGCGCGGCTGGAGAGGGAAAGTGCCATCTCCTCCCTCCCAGCAGAGCAGGGGGGCAGAGCTGGGGGGAAAAGGCTTCTGAAAACCAGGCAGGGAAATCTGAAAGGACACATGGACATATGGTTACAGGGGAGGTCTGGGGAGCGGGGCTGGTTCTCAGCTCTGCCATCAACTTCCTGCGTCCCTTTGGGCAACTCACAGAAGACGTCTTCCAGTTCCTGTGGAAATCAATAATTGATTTCATTGGGCACTAAATCAGAGCCTTAAACATCCTGGGCAGGGTTCAGGCTGGGTCCTGATGGCTCAGGTCCAAGCCCAGCTTGGTTTTACTGTTGATCCTTTGCTCTCCTTGGGCATGAAGCAGTCCCCATGTCCCATCATCTCCTCAAGATGGGAGCGTTTAACATCTGCCCCTCCAGAGCTGTACACACAAACTGTGAAATCCTGTGCTGGTGACTCCACAGGACTAAAGACACCTTCAGGGAAGCTTTTCCTTGCCTTTGTATCAGACACTGAAATTTGTCACCGTGCATTTTTTGGTTTGATTTTAGACGTGACATGAAGAGTAGAAGAGTTAAAGAATGAAGGGAAGGTGAGGAAGGGGAAGAAAAATCACTTGAGTGTGTGCAAATATTGCTGACTGCACTGCAAGTTCCTTCTCAGCACCTGTAACCAGCCACATCCAGGGACAGGAGGACCCTGCTGTGCTCATGGAGCAGGATCTGGGGTTTGTTCCCTTTAGAAATGAAAGCCCAGTGTGAAAGGACAGGAGAAGATCAAACTGCAGCTCGTTACAAATATCTCATGTGGTTTGTTCCACGTGTATCCTGTGTCCAGCTTTCTAACTGTTCATTTCTTTTAACCTGAAAAAGAATAGTTGGCTTGGGGAGGATTTTTTTGGGGGGGAAGTGTTGTAGGGGCATAGAGGGCAGAGGGGGAAAAAATCCTTTTTTCGGACAGAATTATTCTGGCTGAAGTTTAGTTTGTCCCATTCCCATCTCTTCCTATTTCCCCTCCAACTTGCAAGCCATTAATTGTAACCCTACCCCTAAATTACGAATCACCAACTTTTGGGGAGGCACCAAAGGAAAAAAAGGGAGACTTAAAAATTCTGAAAGGCTGAGAGATGTCAAGGCTGGGGGAGAAGCAGCTGTTTTGGAAATGTTGCCTTTTCCTTTGTTCCGAATGCTATTTAAACATTGGCAGGGGGCCTCATTAAAGATGAATCGATGAATTAGTAAGTAGTGTTGTAGCCAGAAGAGACAGCATGTGCTCCTGTGGTGAAAACAGATTTACACAAAAGAAAGGAAGGAGGGGTGGAGGGTGGGGGGGGAGAAAATACACCCCCCTCTCAACGTGCAACCAAGTCGGTGTTTTGCAATATTCTATCTGCCAATCCCGGGCAGGATCCATCAGAATTTCCAATCTAAATTCATATTTGGGGGGTTAGAAGTTGGAACCGGCTGCGAAGTTTCCTCTGGGCTAAAAAATGGAATAGATAAGTTTGGAGCCCCAGAGCATTTTGGTTACCAAAATGTTATGAAGTGTGAAATCGTAATAATTAGGGGGGGTATGGCATGGGAATCGCAAACCAGACACAATCCAGCTGCAAAGGCAAAGAGAGATATCAGCTCAGCCAGCACCACTGATGTCTGCAGGCACATGAATATGGAAATGGCACCTCACTTTTGGCACCAGGCTTCAAGGGAAGTCCTGGAAAAAAGGGATCAGCTTCAGCCCTGGGACTGCAGGGGGGACCCACAGGGGCCAGGATGATGAGGGGAGGAATATCAAGGGACAGACCCAGAGTGGAGCTGCTTGTCTGACTCTGAAATGCAAAGAAGTCCAGGACAAAAGGCCTGCCACAGCTCCTGCCCCCAGCACGGGACTTCTTCTGGCCTTCCCTTCCTTCTCCAGCTCCAGGAGATGTAAAACAGGAGCCAGGTGGGAGCAATGGGAATGGAGCTCCCAACGTGCCTGTGATGCCACCTGTGTGTCCTCACCTGGCCCTGGGTGTGGCATCAGACGCCTGGGCACCAAGCTCCTCATCCCTGTGCCACCAGACACCTCCTTTGGTGCCACCTGGATCCAAGCTGGGATCCAGAGCAGCAGGGCAGCCTGAGTGCACGGCATTCCCAGAGGGATCCAGACCCACCTCAGCACCCCTGGAGCTTCAGAGGGAACTGCACCCTGCTCCAGGATCATCTCTGCTCCACCAGAACCACGCCTGGCACTGCAGGAGGCCTTGGCTGGGCTGCCCCCAGGCTGTGTTCTGACCCTGGCAGTGTTTTTTTCTTTTTGTTTGTTTGCTTTTTTTTGTACTACTCCATTTTTATTTTAATTTCCCTAGGAAGGAACTGTTCTTCCTATTCCCATACAGTTGCCTGAGAGCCCCTTAATTCCAAAATCCTAACAATTCAGGGGGGAGAGGGGTTTGCATTCTCCATTCCATGGGAGGCTGCTGCCTCCCTCAGCAGACACCTGCCTTTCCAAACCAAGGTGGATGTTCAGGATGCTGGGAAGCCCCTTTCAGAGGGAGGACCCTGATTCCACCCTCAGGTGCTCTGAGGTGGGGTTTGAGCAGCTCCATTTCCTCCCCTACACCAACAGCTGAGACCTTGCTGTCATTTTTACCTTCCTTATCAGGGACACCAAGAGCAGATTTTTTTATTTTTTTTTTTAATTAACTTTCTGTCCCCTGACTCCTCCCCAGGTGCTCCACACCACATCATTATTGCCTCCCTGTGACCGTGACCCAGATTGGAGCTGGGACCATCCAGGAGGAGCAGGATCAGCTCACCTTGGGCAGACCTGAACTTGATGGCTTAAGTTAGAGCAGCCCAGGGGGCCCTGTAGGACACCTTCAGGCTGATTGGACCCCACAGCACAGGAAAATCAGGTGCCACCAGGTTTTTTTTTATAACCCACATCTCTGCAGGAACACATTAATTTAGAGCCTCCCTCCATTAACACTCACCACTGACAGGTGAATTCCCCTCACTCTGCACCAGCCAGGGAGAAGCCAACTGGCAAAAGATGGGAAAGTTTGGGGAGTAAATGGAATTTCACTCCTTAAAGATCCAGAGAATTGCCTCCAAAATAAAATACCGCTCAGCAGAAATGAAGGGGAGGATATTTAGGCCGTAAGCCACACCTTGATTTCAATGAATTACTGAAAAAGGAAATATTGGGGATGGGGAAAATTTTCTGGCAGGTTGTTTTCTAGCTCAGAGAAATGCCAAAGGTAAGATGAAATCTGAATTATTTACATTAAAACGTTCAAAAAAGGCTGAGACAGAACAGTGAGAGAAAAGAATATAAAATAATCGCAAAAAAAAAAAAAATTGGTTGAGAAACAATTGGGGTTTTAAAGTCTGAGAAATATTAAGGTTACAGCCCTGAAACTGTTAAAAATTCCTCCAGCAGAACATGCCTTAAAATAATTAAATTAATAAATGAATAAATCTCAGCTTTCTCTTCTCCTAAACCACCGTGGCTCCCACTCAAACTGTTTGTTCCATCCCAGGGCTGCTTCACTGCACTTTCCTGAGGTTGGGTCATAAAAAAAAAAAATAAAAATTGTACCTTAAAAAAAAAAAAAAAGAAAAAAAAAGAAAGAAAAAAAAAAAGGAAGAAAAAGAAAAAAAGAGGAAAAAAAAAATAGAAGTACTTGGATCTATTGATTTGTGCTGTAGCAAAGCCCCTGACATTCCAGCACGATGAAGATATTGCTCTGGACCCTGTGTGCCTCCTCATACTTCTCCTCTGCTTATGAGGGTCTCCAAGGATGGTATTAAAGATATTGTAGTTCCCACTTTCCGACTCTGGGATATCAGCAAGATTCTCCTGTGTAAAGAATAATTATCAGCACTGCTGTTACCTCTAGTAAGTGTGTAATTACATGCTCTGTTTTGTGAGCTGTAGGCTGTGCAATTTTAAATTATACAGTAAGGACGAATTCTCCCTTTTTCACCACCTTCTTCCAAATAATAATAATAATAATAATCATCATCATCATCGTTATCAATGTCAAAATGAAAGAAAGAAAAGCTTCTTCACTGGTGGCATTAGCAGTTTGATTGTGGAATTATTTTAAGGCCGAAAGGAGCCTTGAAATCTGAATTTTTTTTGCTGAAAGGCAGAGGCAGGTTGATCTGGGGAAAAGGGGAATGAACAAAAGCACAGAAAAAGCCTGAACGAGGGAACGAGAGCAGGCCTGGAGTTACATCTCAGGTGAGCACAGAACCTGCACAGCTTTTCCTGGGAGGGCTGGGCAATGCCAGGGGCTGGCACGGTGTCCCCAGGAAGGAAAATTCCTCCAGCCCCAAACAGAGATTTCCCTGGGGAGAAGCAGCTCTGGGAGAGGGGAACCAGCCTGGGAGTGCCCCTGGCTCAGGGATCAGCTGTCACCCCCAGCATCACCCCAGCCACGGCTTCCCCATCACCCCCAGGAGGGGTTTGTCCTGCTTTAGGGCAGATTTGGGAGGAATTGGGGGTGCAAGCAGCAGAAAGTCACCCCAGGATGGGGCTCCACCTCAAAACAAGGCCACAGGCAATGTCCAGGCGTGGCTGGGAGCCACCACAACCCAGAAAGGAGATGGATTCATTGGGACTGCTCAGGAAACAAGGGATGAGCCCCAAATTCACTGGGACTGCTCAGAAAACAAGGGATGAGCCCCAAATTCATTGGAGCTACTCAGAAAACAAGGGATGAGCCCCAAATTCATTGTGACTGCTCAGAAAACAAGGGACGAATCCCAAATTCATTGGGACTGCTCAGAAAATAAGGGATGAGCCCCAAATTCACTGGGACTGCTCAGAAAACAAGAGATGAACCCCAAATTCATTGGGGCTACTCAGAAAACAAGGGGTGAACCCCAAATTCATTGGAGCTACTCAGAAAACAAGGGATGAGCCCCAAATTCATTGGGACTGCTCAGAAAACAAGGGATGAACCCCAAATTTGTTTGCAGCTCTGCAAAAGCAGCTCAGGAAAGGAGAGAAGCCTTTTTTCCCCCCCACCCCTGAACTGAGAAGCAGCTCTCCAGCAGCTGCTTTATTCATCTCGAAGAGAGTTAAAAGAGTTGGGTATTTGCTGCAAATTTGGTTCACGGCTCTATTTTTATTTTCCTGCTCCCACCAAGGTTTACATATATTCATGTTCCCTTCAGGGAAAAGTTTTATAGTGATTACTGGGGAGAGAGCCAAAAGGGACCTCTATAAATACACCTCGAAACACTCCAGGATTTAAATCAGATCCTTTCTGGGGGTTATTTCAAGGATTGGGCCTTGCAGGGTGTCCTGGGGAATGCAGTGGTTCTGGATCCAACCCTCCATGAAAATCCGTAGGAATGTCACAAAATGGGAAATTCATGATGGCCTGATTTACTAATTGGGATTTTTTTTTCTTTTTGTTGATTTCCAGCAGTTTTCATTCTCAACACGAGAAGCTGTAATTGCAGCACCACCCCCAAGTAAAAATTCACAGGAGAACGCCAGGTAGGGTCAGGTCCTGAGGGCACCCAGGGGCTTGGGGAGCATTCTCTCAAGTCAATCTTGCCTACAACAGGGACAAACAGATTAATAATTTGGGATTTGGGCTTGCAAAGCTGCTCTTTGGGAAGGCAAACCGGTGGTTTTATTTGCAGAGCAATTACACGAGATTATCTGGAAGCCCAGGCCTGTGTTTTACGACTCAGGCAGTAAATAACTCTAAAGGGATGGAAACAACTCGGGCTTGGCTTCTCCTCCATTCCCAATATCCTGCTAGGAATCAATCTTCCCACTGCAGCCAAATTCTGAGGCTCTGATCAGGCAACGTCCCAGGGCTTGGAATGAGCTGGGCTTTGAGCTCCCTCCCCAAATCCTTCTGGGATTCTGGAAAGAAACAAAGAGCAAGGGAGGTGACTGAAGTGCAGAGAGGGGGAAAAGCACCTTCCCAGGGTCACGAGGGATTTGGGGATGGGACCAGCCCTGGAATTTGAGATTCCCAGCTCCATGGCATGAAGGGATTGAGCTGCCTCAGGTTTTCCTGCTGCCAAAGGAAGGACAAACCTGCCTGGGCACTGCTGCAGCCAGAGGCACTTGTGGTGTTGGAAAATACTTGTAATTTTTAAAACTGTTTCAGGTCACCTCTGAGGCAGGAAGAGTTTAACAGATGAGGCCAATTCATTGAATTTCGGATCAAATCTGTGACTAGATCCTGCCTCTCCCAAGCCTGGATTAACCCTGCTGTGGATTTACAGCTCAGTGGGCAGAGTGCAGGGCAGGAGCTGACTGCCAGGGATTGCCCAAAGGCAGTGATGGGATGTGTGTACCTGCTGTGGAGGTGCTTATCCAGTACCAGAAATCTGGGGCCACAGTTCTGCTGGTTGCTAGAGCAGTTCTCTCCTCGTTCAGGCCTGTTTGCAGTGAGCAGGAGAAAAAAAAAATGCAATTATTGTTTCATTCTATTTTTATTTAATTGAAAATAGTGGGAAATCATCTCCTTTTCCACTCTTTCAGCGTGTGGGATTTAACACAAGATCCAAAAGGTTCCAAGCAGTGCTGAGAGACATTTTCTCATCCTGTTTTACAGCTCTTTCAAGCCACAGCTGTGATGTGGGAGGCAGGGAGGGCAGCTGGGATTCAGCTCCCCCTGGAATCCAGGGAGATTTGGGGACCAGCTCACCTTGGAAAAATCCTCTCTGCTCAGTCTGAGGGAGTAGATGCTGGAGGGTGTTCTTGGAGCAGCCTCCAAAGGCAGGAATCAAGAACAAGGTGAGGGGAGAGGCACGACTGGGACATGAGAAATAGGAATGAAGTCAAGCATGCAAAATTGTCATTAAAATTTACCAGGCCAGGGACTAAATATCTGCCTCTCCCTTACAAAGCCTGATGGAGAGAATCTTATAAAAATTAATAGGCACTGAGTCAACAGCAGTCTATAGGAATAAAGCAGGATGCTTTATGGAAATTATTCCAAAATCTTCAAGGGCAGGTGAAGTTTTAAATGCGTTTTCTTCTCTCATATGCTCATATCAACAGCAGGAAAAGCTTAAAAGAAGTCTGGAGGAAGAAATAATTCTGAAATAATTCTGAAATAATTCTGAAATAATTCTGAAATAATTCTGAAATAATTCTGAAATTCATGAAATGCTATGAATATGCAGGGGGGAACACACTATTGTGCCTTGAAATAAAAAACTACCTGTTCAGAGATGAATTTTGCTCCTGTGTTACATCTCAGATGAATCTGAATGGTTTTTACTGGACTTGAGAAGAGCTTGAGGAAGTTCACGTGAATGGCATCTTTAATTTGTGGGGGGTTTTTTTTGTGTTATTGGGTTTATTTTGTTCTGGGATACAGGATGCACTTTACAGCAGGTACCTCACAACAAGAAAAAGCAAATCCTTCATCAGTCAAGGGAGGAGATGTAAATCAAGGAGTGAGGCAAAGGGCTGAGATACTGATTGAGGCAAAAAGGAAATAAAAAATAGAAATTTGGGCTACAAAAAATATCAAAAGAACCACCAAACCAAACAAACAAAAACCCCAAAACAAACAACAACATCAAAACCGCCCAAACAAACAAAAATACACAAAAGAAAACAAAAAACCCCCACAAAACCCCAAAGCCCCCTCCCAAAAAAACCCACCACCAAACAACCCAAAACTACAACTGCAAAAACACCTCAAAACAAACCAACACCCCCCAAAATACCCCCAAAAAAACCCCGAACACTTCGCCTGGTGCTTCAATTCCTCTTTTCTCCCAACATCCCACTCCTAGGAGGACCAGTGATTTGTTTCCCCGACTCCATCCACAAAAACTTCAGTATCCTCTGGTGAAAGATGCCTCATAACTGCTAAAATTCCTTAATAAACCCCTTCTCTACCCATGTGAGAGCTTTAAGCCTTTTTTTTTAACCCTTCAAAAATAGCAGGTGGTTGCTCTCCCGTGACTTCCACCACAAATCCATATAAATGTTAAATGCAGGGTTGTTTTTTCTTTTTTTTTCCCTGGCAGCTCTTCCAAATTTGTTAGGACAGATTTGGTTCCTCTGTTTCAGCTCAGTGGGGGAAAAAAACGCTGTAAAATTTCAGCTTTGGATGATTTTTTTATTTTTTTTTCTTTTCCTCTCTCTGAGATAGAGAGGAACCCAATCTAATTTCTTTGTTACTTACAAAGACTGTTTTGAAAAGCATCCTCAGGGCTCCCCATCCCTTTTCTCAGGGCTCACATTTCGGGATTTTTTTTTTTTTTTTTTTTTTTTTTTTTTTTTTTTTTTTTTTGAAGGGATCTCTTCTCCCAGCCCCTAATTGACAGTGAAAAGCTGATTTCTGGAGCCAACGTAAGGTGCTGAAGGTAAGTGATCAAAACACTGCCCCTGCAATAAATCACTGGAGCCCAGGTCAGGGGCTGGAGTGTGAATGCAGCGTTCAATAAAGAAACACTCTGCACCTCTCAGCTCCAAACTGACCCAGCTAATTGACCTCGTTGTGCTCCCCCCATTAATCATCCTGGCACGGGGGGCAAGAGGCAGCTCCACTGCACAGGGCTGGGGGGGGTGGGAGTGGGTGGTGAGGAGATGGAATCGTGGACAATTCTTCCTTAATTAACTGACTGGATTGCCTGGGCTGGGAGGTGCTGATGGGACATCAGAAATGAGGTGGTTTGTGGTGGTTTTAGCCCATGGGCGCCCCAACACAGCAGATTGAGGGAAATGTGAGTGTCACACACCACACAAAGGCATGGCACCCACACACTGGGATGTCCAAGGCAGGAAAGAGGCAGTTTATTTATTTACAAACTTCAGTGTTTATCGAGTTCCAGCAGTGACCATGGATTGGAGGAAGAAATACCAGTGACCTCACCCCTGATAAACAACAGCTCTGTTAATTACCCAACACAGCCTCGCCCCTGCTGAGAGATTTGATATCAATAGGTCAATGGATTGGATATATGGAGGTGTATCCAGTAGGGATGAGTGAGATAAAAGAGGGGGTGAGCTGCTGAGGGGAGGATCATCATGGAGGAGGAACCTTGAGGAGCGTGAAGGAGAGAATCAGGAAGAAGAAGGATCCTGGGGTGTTGCACACAACACAAAGAAATGACACCCACACGTTGGGATATCTAAAAAAGAGGAGGTTTATTTACAACTTCAACATTTATAGAATTCCAGAAGTGACTGTGGATTGGAGGGAGAAAATCTTCCTCTCCAACCACACTGGGCAACCCAACAGTCCATCAGCAATCTCCTCCTTGTGAGAAGAATGTAAATATTCTTACACACTGAGATGTTTAAGGCAGAAAAGGGGCAGTTTATTTACAAATTTTAGCATTTATAGAATTCCAGCAGTGATCATGGATTGGAGGAAGAAAATCTTCCTCTCCAACCACACTGGGCAACCCAACAGTCCATCAGCAGCCTCCTCCTTATGAGAAGAGTGTAAATGTGATTAGATTTTACAATAACAAAAATGTTATTTATATCAAATTGTATCTGACTCCATTAGAAAAAGGTAAACACAGAAGGCTGAAAATAAGACTTTGGAAAACTCCTTAAAGGGACAGAGGAGAGCAGCAAAAACCCAGACAACATGTGAACAACTGCCTGGGTGCAAAATCACCCAATCTGCCCAGCTGGGAGGGACCCACAAGAATCACCCAGCCAAAGGCTTCCAGTGCAAATCAAACCCTCCATCCATCAAAACTTCCCATATTCACATAAATCCCGTGCGTGCAAATCTCCCTGAGTCATTTACACAACACCAGAGCAAATGGAATTACTGCTACACCTGCCCAGGGTTCCCTGCATGGATTTTTTTCCCTAAGGAAGTTGTTAAAGGACGTGTTGGAACACCACAAAGCCAGTCCTGCATCCCTTCACCTGCTGTCACTCTTCACTCAAGATGTGAAACCACAGTTTGGCACCTCTGACTCATCAGCTCCAAGTTTATCTATTTATCTGATAATTTAGAACCATCACCCAGAGGTTGTGGAGGAATTTCATGGGGAGGAATTTCAACAATTTAATTGAAGGAAGTCACCTCATTAAATGTGGAGTTAGGGTCTGTGTGTAGACTGGGAGCCTGTGTCCCATCTTCCAAAGAAAATGAATTTTTGGGTTCCAAAATGGTCAAGTTATCATTGTCATTCAAAAATTGGTGCAAAATAAAACCCCCAAACAGTGAGAGACAATGGAATTTAATCTCCAAAACCTCTGTTGAAACAGGAACATGTGAGCACTTCCAAATTTCCCCCCATTTGAGGTTTGTGCCTGATTTATTTTCCTTTGGTCTAAATCTGTTTATTGGCTGTGAGCAACATGATCTAACCCGAAAGTGGCCCAGCTTGGAGTGGGGGATTGCAGCAACGACCTCCACACATCCCTTCAACCCAAATTATCCC
The DNA here is from genome assembly GCA_027886175.1 of Phylloscopus collybita. Taxonomy (NCBI): domain Eukaryota; kingdom Metazoa; phylum Chordata; class Aves; order Passeriformes; family Phylloscopidae; genus Phylloscopus; species Phylloscopus collybita. Next base: position 875,600 of record JAJNNQ010000087.1, on the reverse strand, counting down.
ATAACTCCATTAGAAAAAGGTTAAGGATGGCCCAAAATCAGCCTTTTAAACACTGAAACTGCAGTGATCTTAACAGCAACATATAATTATTTGTTCAACCACCAGGAATTTCTGGCCAAACAACCACCACAAAGCAGAGATTTTCAAACCCTAAAGGGTTTCCTACTGGAAACCAAGGATTTGAAGTGAATGAGGAGCTCAGAACTCATGGCTGTGTTTACAAATATTACCCATACTCACAAAAATTGGAAAATTGGAAAATTTCCCACTGGAAATTCGGGAAGGGGATAAAATATTTAGCCCTGTCTTCATACAACATCACACTGAACCTGCTCATTTAAACAAGGGATTTCACAGCAGAGCATCCCACGAACGCTCCAGCCCCAGGAATTGCTTCTGGTACCAGGAAATCCCAGAGAGTTCTTGATTTACAGAGACCCTGAGCATCTAAACCCAGCTCCTGGAAAGGGAGCATCCCAATTCCTGCAAAGCCTCACATCTCTGCCGCCACACTCCCACCTTCCCTGAAACCCTCTCCTCTCCTTCCCCATTTTTCTCCATTTACGGGCACTGAATGCTTGAATGCTTCCCCGCCAGCAATTCCAAAGCAAGGACAATCCCCTTGGAGCACGAGACACAGAACCTATTAATAAGCAAATGGAAAGAGCTGGCATATATTTCTCATTGTTTAATTCAGCAGCCACCAGAGCCTGAGCGCTCCTCTCGGGGGGTTCAGCCAGGCACAGGCAGCCTGGGAGATGACTCAATGCTAAATTCCAGCAAACAGCCCCAAAACTCATCCCACAGCCCACGGGATGGAGCTGTGCTTTTGGATGGACAGCCAGGTCTGGATTTGCAGGGGAAGGAGGTTTTGATCTCCGTGCTGCCCACACCGTGCTGGGTTTGGTTTTGGGGGTGGGAAGGATGAGGAGATTTGGGGGAATGAGAGGCTCTGCAGAGATGAGGGGCTGTGGGAATGGGGAGCAATTTCCCTTATTCTGGAAAACCATCCTTCTGCCCATGCTTCTGGGGCTGCCTTAACCCTCTCCTCTCCCAGATCCCATCCTCCCCTCCTGCAATCCTGGGCAGCCTAAGAGAATTCAGATCACTCTCTCTTCCTATCTGCCTTCCCTTCCTTTGCTTTCCCTTTTGTATCACATCAGGATTTAGCTGAATTTGACTGTATTTATTTTCTGGAATGTCTTCTCTTTTATACTGTTCTACACAGAACAATTGGGTTGGTGGAACAAAGACAAACTTCTTCAATCATTGACTGACTTCATTGGTCAAACCAGAGGGACAGCAAGGAGAAGTCCCTCCCAGGGAAAGGAATGCAAACAAAGGTCACAGTCAGAAAAACGTGTCTCTTGTTGGCAGAAAACTCTCTGGGAAAAGAGTTTCAGAGAAACCCAAACATCTCCGGCACCAACCAGAGCTACAGAAATAGAACTTTTAGAAAAACTTAAAAAAAACCCAGAGGAGAACAGAAAAAAAAACAAAACAAACCCAGACAGCACACCTCCACTTCCTTAAAACTCCGCTCCTGGCCCTTCCCAGCCTGACACCTGCTGTGGGTTTGAATTCCAGGCCGTGTGACAACCCTACTGGGCATTTCCTGCCCACAAATCATTGACTTGTCTTTCACACTGACACTTCCTCCAGTGCAGCCCCATCACGGTGACATGTGGAATACAGAGCAGGCATTTTTAATGCTGGGAGCAGCCCCCGTCACACCTTTCATCCTCCTTCCACCTTGCTGCCTCTGCTCCTGCTGCTGGGTGGCTGGGGGTGGCCAAGGGAATGACAATAACCTCGGGTCTGATGAGCCACTTCTCATCCCCCCTGGGCTGCTGAGGGATTTCCAGGTTTGCCCCTGTGATTTGGGTTGTGGAACCAAAAATGTGTATTCTATTTCATTTGTTAAAAGCAGTTGGGGAGATGCTTTTTATCTCTTGTAACTCTGGGAGAAGGGGGGGTGAATGCCTTCTGATAAGGGGCCAGCTGTTAAACCCAGGTGGGGCTTTGTTTCTTATCTCTTTCACTCATCACTGGACTCCTTCTCACCATCCCTGGACCCTTCTCCCCACCCCTGGACCCTTCTCACCACCCCTGGACCCTTCTCACCATCCCTGGGCCCTTCTCACCATCTCTGGACCCTTCTCACCATCCCTGGACCCTTCTCACCATCACTGGACCCTTGTTCTACAGGATCATCTCTGCCCCACCAGAACCACCTCTGCCACTCCAGCAGGACTCACTTTGGGGCTGCTCCCAACCCCCTGACCAACAGGGTGTCAGGTTGGAGCTCTGACTCAGTCAGGGTTCTCCAGGATTGCTGTTTGTTTGTTTGGTTGGGTGGTTTTGTTTTCTACTCCATTTGTATTGTTAATATTCCCAGTAAAGAACTGTTATTCCTGTTCCCAAATCTTTACATGAAAGCCCTTGATTGCAAAATTATAATTTGGCAGGGGGTGAGGGGTTTACATTCCCCATTCCAAGGGAAACTCCAGCTCTCCCTGGCAGACACCTGCCTTTCCAAACCAAGACAACCTGTGATTTGCTCAGCCTCATTGCTGCCCCAGGACCTCAGCTGGTGGCACGTGGAGCTTCAGCACCACGGGAAATCACAGGAAAGGGAAAAAAAAAAAAAAAAAGAAAAAAAAAGGGGAATAACCCTGATGGAAAAATATGTCCAAATGGCCCTGAGGAAAAGGTGTTGATTTGTTTCAAATCCCAGTTGTTAAGGGCTGTTTGTGGTTTAGTATTTTGGATGTGTCTGTTCTGCCTCTTTGCTCTGTCCACATACACAGGCCCTCAAAAGGAATCATTTAATCAAGACTCTTATAATTTATCAAAACTTTATCATTTCAAGGTCAAGCCTTCACAGCAGACCCTGCAAAATAAAGCTGCCCTGTTTCACTGCTGCTCTGATTTCTTAGAATATTAAAAAAAATATTAAACTCTTCCTTACGAAATCAGCTCCACACTTGACTCTGCTTGGATGCACTGCAGGGTGACCAATGTGGGCAATTCCCAGCCTCAGAGATGAGCATTTTCCTGGAAATCCCCGCTCTCACCTGGGAAGCAGAGCTCTGTAAATGTTGTAAATGTTGTAAATGCTCTGTAAGACCCAGCTCCATGGAGCACTTTGACTCCAGAGCCTCCTGAACAGGAGCAGATCAGAACCAGCCTCTGCTGGTGGGTGGCCACTGCTGTGATTCACCCAAAAAGCAACTCCTGGTAATGAATAAAAGATGTGTTTTGATCTCAAACCACGCTGTCACACACACACACACACAGACCGTGCCCAAAGAGTAAGAAATTCCAACTGAACACATTATTTTCCTGGAGTTCCACGAGGAGCTGCCTGGAAGCTGAGCCCAAATCCCATTCCCCTGGAGCAGGGGAGCTTCACCCTGCTGGGGGAGGCCACCCTGGGCAGGACACAGTGACAAAGGAGCTCCTGATTGCCCTTCAGGTTTCCTGGGTCATCTCCCCATGCTGGCTCCAGAAACCTTGGGACCTGGAATATTTTCCAAGCCGTTTCCACCTCCCTGGTCAGCCAAAAAAAAAAAAAACAACCAAAAAAAACAAACCAGAGGAGTAATGAATGGCAGCGCTGCCCTTCAGAGGGCCAAAGTGATTATCCTAATGCACGGGGAGGGATGATGCATCGAGGCATTAAAGAATCAAAACAATCACATTAATGCCTGACAGCATAAGCAGGAAACAAAAGATGAGAGCTGTAATCCCAACCATATGGCTTAATAACTAATCTCTCCTTTAAGCACCGTTATTAAAACACCTCCCTGAATGTTTGGGCCTTGCCAGGACATCTCAGCGTTGTTATTTTACATATTCAGGGTTTGGTTTTTTTTCTTTTTTTTTCTCTCCTCCCCTGCTCTTCTCCCTGCTCTTTCCCTCTCTAAAAGTGTTTTATTGTGGGTTTTTTTTTTTTGGGGGTGTAGGAAAGATTTTCAAACTGTTTCTCCTTTCATAAAGTCCAAACCCTACGTCAACACAATTAAGCCTCCACAGTCATAACAAATGAGGGTTGTCACTTAGGCTCACTTGAGACACAAACTGCAGCTAATATTACTCAGTATGCAGATGTTTTCTGTCTCTTCCCGTTGGGAAAAAAAAAAAAAAGATAAAAAAAAAAAAGATAAAGAATTATTCCAATGGATTAATGATGAATTGCTGTTAATCTGAAGAGGATGTGCTGCAGGATGACAGAAGGTTGCAGAAATGTCAAGTGCAGGAGATGTGTGTGAACAGGGGAGTCCTCTCCCTGTGCTGGTGGGTTTTAATAATTCCTGAATTGTTGTGGCGCTGGACAAACAAACAACAGCAACAAAAAAAACCCCCAAACAAACAAAAATACACCAAAGAAAAGAAAAGAAAAGAAAAGAAAAGAAAAGAAAAGAAAAGAAAAGAAAAGAAAAGACCCAAAATAAAACCCCAATGCCCCCTCCAAAAAAACCCCAAACAACCCAAATGTACAACTGCAAAAACACCTCAAAACAAATCAACACCCCCCAAAATCCCCCCAAAAAACACCTCCAAACACTTTGCCTGGTGCTTCAATTTCCTCTTTTCCCCCAACCTAGCTCTCCCTCAACAAAACACCCCCAAAAATGGGTTGCATTCAAATGTTTGGCCCTCAAAGGATGCTCAAACAGACCCAGCTGGGGATCTGTCCCAGAGAGAATTCCCAGTGAAGCCACTGGGATCATTTTCAACTCTTAGAGAAGTTCTGGGAGTCAGGAGCCCTTTTAATGCCCCAAAATCAGGTTTCACCTGACTCTGCAGGGCAAAGTTACCCCCAGTGGCTGCAGCCCCAATGCCTTCAGTGCAGCCACCCCACAAACTGATGAAAAATTGTCTCCAACCTGCTCTAAAAGACAATAATTTCCAATATTATCGATACCAGTGTGAAGCATCAGAAGTTATTTAAATGTCTCAAGGATAAAAACAAAAAAACAAAAAAAAAAAAAAAAAAAAAAAAACCAAAACCAAAAACAATTAAAAAAAAAAAAAACCAAAAAACCCCACAAAAAAACCCAAAACAAAACAAACAAAAAAACCCCACAAAACCAAAAACAAAACTACAAAAAAAACCCCAAAAAAAACCCCAAAAAAACAACAACAACAAACCCAGCATCTGTCTTACTCAGCCCCTGTAGAGCTTTCTGTGGATTTTTTTGAAAGAAGGGAAATTTTGGTCAAATAGATGGAAAAAAATTCCTCCCTGGGAGGGTGAGGAGGGGCTGGGATGGAATTCCCAGAGGAGCTGTGGCTGCTCCATCCCTGGAATTGTCCAAGTCCAGTGGGAGCTGTTGGGGTTGGAGCTGGATGATCTTCAAGATCCCTTCAACCCAAACCATTCCAGGATTCCCTGATTCTTTTCTTTACGTGCCACTCCTTCTACACCTTCCAATATTTTTTTATGTACTTATTTCACAGACTGACACCAATGGCAGGAAAAAAAGTAAAAATAAAATTGAAGCTGAATTTGAAGCGTTTCAAAGCTTGGGAAAGCTTCAAACCCTGAGCCAAGGGGCTGATCCTTAAAATAATGTTTGAACAACAGGTGCAGAAAGGAGCTACCCAAGTGTTGGTGTGGGGAAAGGCTTCCAAAAAAAAATCTCCTAACGCAGCATCTTGAGTTTATTTTTGATTGGGAAAAAGGGCTTTTTGGAGGAACTGGAAAGAGGCAGGGAGAAGAAATAAAAACTGATTTGTATTGCACCAGGATGAAGGGTTAGGGCTTAACACAAACACTTTACAGCCCTGTGAGTTTTCCAGAAAAAAAAAAGAAAAAAATAAAAAAAAAAGAGAATAAAGAAGTACACGGAGAGTTTTTCCTCCTCGAGCACCAGCAGCTGCACTTTGTGCTCCAGCAGACACAAATTCCTCCTGAGCTGCTAAATAAATGCTAATGATCAGGATCATTCTTTTCTTTGTTGGTTTTGGTGTTTTGTTTTTTTTTCCCCTCTCCTTTAAAGATTTCTGTGGAGCAACTGAATGCTCTGATTTATCTCCATTACAGCACGCTGTTTTCATTCAGGAATAGTTTACTGGAAAATATCCAGAGTTGGAAATGCTGATGATGGGTGGGTTTTTTTTCCTCTTTCTTTCTTTCTTTTTTTCTATTTATTTTTTTTTTTTGTTCTTCCCTGCTTTATCCCGCTTTGTTTTCAAAGCAGTTTAACAGAGGGTGAAATGCTATAGAAAAAAAAAAAAAAAATCAAAGTTGCAATAAAAAATGAGCACGTCAATAACTTCCAGATTGAACCAGCCTTAGCCTGAAAGCAGGTATGTCATATGTGGAAATTCCAGTTGGATCTACGTTACACAAAACAATATTTTTATTTAAAAAAAAAAACAAAAAACAAACCAACAACAAAACCACCTTTATTTCTACAAATCAAATTGTTTTGAATGAGATTACAGGAATTACCTTGGGTTGATACTCCTGTGGCTGAGCTGGGATTCATGAGAGGGAAATCAGGAATTACCAGAGCTGCTGCAGATTCTGTGATCTCTGAATCAGACGTCAGCAGACACGAGTGAAAATCAGCATTTTTTTTTATTATTATTTATTTATTTGTTTTACTTTCCACCTGCTCTTCGGTGCGTTTACAACCCACACATTTGTTGCTACAGTAAATAATCTGCCTTTTGAGATCTTAGACCCCCTTCTGTGGGTTTGAAGGCAGACATTGGCTGAACAGGAGCAGGAACACTCCTTGATGCTGTAAAAAAATGAGACACTGTAAATCTGACCGTGGCCTTAAGTTACAGTGGAGTTGCAACAACATCAATTATCAGTCTCAGAAGTGTAAATTAATTTACTTCAGGCACGGAGATGCAGGGGGAGCAAGTCCTGCAGCAGAAGAATTTGATGCTCATCCACTGGCTTGTGGGCTTTTCCACCACTGAGCATCACCTGGAAGCCCAAACAACCAAACTCCCCCAGTGCTTTCTGCACTCGTTGTTCACAGGAGGAGGCAAGAAAACAAAACAAAACAAAACCACCCAAAAAACCCAAAAAGACCCAAAAAAACCCCACAAAAAAAAAAAAACCACAAAAAACCACAAATCAAAACAAAACAAAACAAAAACCACAAAAAAACCCAAACCCCAACCAAAAAAAAAAACCAAAAAAAACCAAAACCACAAAACTCCCCCCACAAAAAAACCACAAAAAACCCCAAAACAAACCAAAAAAAACCACAAAAAACCCCCAAAACAAACAAACAAAAAAAAACCCCACAAAAAAGCAAAGCACAGAGGAATTACAGTTCCAGGCTGTGGCAGGGAAGGCAGAGAAGTTTGGGGGGTGTTTTTATTTAATTTTTTATTCCCTCGTTTTGCATCCTCTGCTTGGAAGGAGCTGGCAAAGTGTGTCAGCTTCCTGCCTTAATTGGAGTCTGTGTCTACCGAGATCCAGAGTAAGTAATAAATAGATTCTCACCTCCCTGCTTTCCAAAGCTATTCAAAGCCCACCTGGGCTACTGATGTTCCTGCTTACAATGGAGAATAGAGCAGGAGCTGAAGGATTTGACACTGCCTGAAACAGACACTTAATAAATAGTGTTCTCTTGGAATGATTAAAACCAGCTGGCCACGGAGAAGCAGTGTAGAATTTAACTTGGGAGAAATGAAATAAAGATAAAGTCGGAATAAATTCGTCCTCTGCTTCCCCCAGCCTCGCTTTTCCCTCAGCTCCCCTCCCTTCCCCCAAGGCAGCAAACCTGGTTTTCATAACTGCAAAGAGAAAAAAAAAAAGAGGGAGGTGGGGGGGAAATCCAAGAATTCCTGCTGAAGGAGATCGGCCAAATGTGAACTGTTCCAAAAAACATGAAAATCATTTGAAAATCTTCCGTGTCTCCGAGAGACCAGTAACTCCCAACATTTGGCTGCTCAGCTTCAGAAATTGAGAGGGAGGGGAGGAAAAAAAAAAAAAAAAAAAAAAAGAAGAGAAAGAGGGGAAAAGGAAAATTTAAAACACAGGAACAAGATTTCCAGTCAGGAGTAATGATTTTCAGGGACCCAGAGTGAAATCCAGTGAAAAACACCTGCCTTGCTGATAAGTGATTCCCTTTCAGATAAGTCAAACTGGACAGCCCTGGAACAGATTCACCTCCAGACAGATTTTTCACTTTGGAAATAAAACTTAGCTCCCAGATTTGCCATTAATGTAACATCAATCTTGGGGTTTTTTGGGTTTTTTTTTATCCCTAATGGAGTCACGAAGCGTTTCAGAGGGAACCTCAGCGCTGGGCTGAAGTTCAGCCCTGGGGTGAAGCCACAGCAAAGCTGCACAAACACAGAGCAGCTCAGGGCATCCCAGCCAAGGGCAAGGGCAGGACAGATCCAAAATCCTTTGCCCAGCAGGACAGGTCCAGCGTCCACAGCCAGGGAAAGGTTCAGAAGTTCCCCAATGCCCACGTGGTTGGTGCTTTCCTGACTTACAGTGAGGCACTGCTGCACTGACAGGGAGCAATTCCTGCCCTGGGAGGGTGGGGAGGGGCTGGGATGGAATTCCCAGAGGAGCTGTGGCTGCCCCTGGATCCCTGGTTGGATGGGGTTTGGAGCAGCCTGGGGACAGTGGGAGGTGTCCCTGCCAGGGCAGGGGTGGCACTGGGTGACTTTTAAGGTCTCTCCCAACCCAAACCATTCCAGGATTCCCTGGAGAGGGACTGGGGACAAGGGCTGGAGGGACAGGACACAGGGAATGGCTTCCCACTGCCAGAGGGCAGGGCTGGGTGGGAGATTGGGAAGGAATTCCTGGCTGGGAGGGTGGGGAGGGGCTGGGATGGAATTCCCAGAGGAGCTGTGGCTGCCCCTGGATTCCTGGCAGTGCCCAAGGCCAGGCTGGAGCAGCCTGGGGACAGTGGGAGGTGTTGGGGTTGGATCTGGTTGAGTTTTAAGGTCCCTTCCAACCCAAACCCTCCTGTGACCCCCATGAACTCTCCCAGAGCTGGAAGGACACAGCCCATGGTGCAAACCCAACTGGGACACCCCACTCCAGGGTCCTGCAGGACACGGACACCCAGGCAAACCCCAAACACTCCAGCTGCTCCTTGCCTGACCTCTCTCATCTCTCTCCTGAGCCCTCCCACCTGGGATGTGCCTCTGCCACCAGCTGCCCTGCCCATGGAAGGCTTTATCCCATGAAAACTTCCAGCTTTATCCCAGGAAAATTTCCAGCTTTATCCCAGGAAAATTTCCAGCCTTATCCCAGGAAAACTTCCAACTTTATCCCAGGAAAATTTCCAGCCTTATCCCAGGAAAATTTCCAGCCTTATCCCAGGAAAATTTCCAGCTTTATCCCAGAAAAACTTCCAGCTTTATCCCAGGAAATCCCTGCTGGCAGTACAAGAGCAAGCATCTTCTTTTCCTGTTCAAGTTTACAGCCAGCTCTGGTGGCACAAGGAGAAATAACCTCAAATTGAGCAAGGAGAGGTTCAGGTTGGACACCAGGAGGAATTTCTTCGTGGAAAAGGGTTGGTAAACATTGGAAGGGGCTGCCCATGGAGGTTTGGAGTCTCCATCCCTGGAGATGTCCAAGGAAAGCCTGGACAGGGCACTTCCCAAAGTGATCCCGTGGTGGGATTTGTTGAAGACTGAATGGATCAAGTCGGATGTCCTTCCCAACCTTAATTATAGGACATAATATAATTATTATCAAAATTATTATTCCATAAACAATCACTATTATTTATTGATTATTTAATTATTACATAAATAATCAATAAAACATTCCCCTTTAGAATCAGCAGCTCAGAAGGTGCATCAGAGGTGAAACGACACCCAAAAAGCCAAAGGCATCCACTGCAGCCTGAAGGATTTTCTCTGCCTCAGCTTTCTGTCCAAGACTGAGAGGCACTGAGTTGTTTTTCAGCCAGAGCAGAGTGAAAAAGAAGACAAATAATATTCTTAGGAGTTTCAGCGCTCCAGAAGCTCATTTGTCATGTGACACATGATAAGTGACTTGAAGAAACGCAGGCACTGGCTTGAAAAAAAAGAGGAGAAAATCATTAATTTCTGAGTTTGTGTTCAGAGGTCACAAGCCCGAGGCTGAAAGTTACTGGAAGAACATTAACAGGGAGGGAAGAGCCTGATCCTTCTTACAGGGACAAATCCAGAAGGATTCCTGTGACAATTCAGCTGGCATATGATGTAATATGTTTAACACGGACCTCTTCAGGAAAGTCATTTCAAAGCATTCAGGAGTTGCAACCACACCTTGAAAACACCTCATGCACAGGACGTGAATTTGGGGAGGTTTTGTGTTGTTTTTTGGGTTTTTGGGGGTTTTTTGGGGTTTTTTTTTTCCAGAGAAAATGATTTACCAAATTCTACAGCTAAAAGAAGCAGATCTGGGATGGAAATTCCTCCTGGTCTGAGGGGGGGGGAAAAAAAAAGATTGTGTTCACCCTTTTAAAGCATGTTTTGTTTGTTTCCTAACCAGTCTGACTTACCCAGGCTGAAACACTTTTCCAGGCTTATCCCAAAGACAGGAATGTAACCTCCCAGTGAGCTCTCCCATCCCCACTCTTCCCAACCCACAGTGGTGGAGCCACCAGCCCTGGGAGTGGCACTTCAGGATGTGTTTTAATGGTGACCATGGAGCTGCTGGACCTCCAGTTGGACTTGATGATCTCAAAGGTCTTTTCCAACCTTACCAATTCCACGATTCCATAAAATGGAGGCCCAGAGCTGCCCAAAGCCGTGTGTGGAGCGTGTAAAAGAAGCAGGAGCAGATCCTGAGGGATCCCTGCTCCAGCTCTCTGCAGCAGCTCAGGCAGGAGCCAGCAGTGTTTAAAGGATCTGGAAAACCAGCAACACAGACAGAACTGGGGCCACCAGGAGCTGGACAAGCACTGGGAGGGAGTGTCCTTGTCCTGGGAAACAGGGGGGAAAGGGGGAGATTTTTATTTTTTTTTCCCTGATTTTGATCTGTCTGGTGACTTAATTCTGTGCCTGTTGGCTTTAAGCTGACAAAAGGGCACAGAATAGGTCATAAATTGAACGAAATGACCAAATCTGAGGGTTTTGTCAAATCAGAGGATTCGTCAGCAGAGGATTTGGAAGAGAACTCACGGAATCAAGAGATGGTTTGGGTTGGAAGGGACCTTAAATCCCACCCAGTGGTTTGTAGGCTCCCTTCCAACCCAAACCAGCCCCATGATTATATAATAATTAGCACAGAGGCTCTAATTGCCTTCAGCAGGCTTTGAACCAGGCTGAGTGGGTTGAGAACCAGCAGCTCCTCAGAGCCAAAACCCCGGAGTGGGTCCTGTGAGGTGGATCCCCACCGTGGAGTGCAAATCCTGCCTGTGGGGGAAGCATTTTCAACCTTCTTGCCCTTTCCCACGTGTTCTGAGGAGCCTGAGAAGCACCACTGGGCTTTCCATCTTCAGAGAAGCCCTCCAAGCTGCCCATCTCTGCTCCAGAAGGATAATTCCTGTCACGCAGACAGCACAGATTTGTTGAAGTGAGAGAAGCTTCTCAGTCTAATTTTAGGGATCTGAACAGAAGGCGACACTCCAGCTGGGAGAAAAAGATTTCCACCGAAAACAGTTTTTTTTGATGCAAGCCAGGGGGTGAGGGGAGAAGGGAAGGGGGGTGGGGGGATGGAGTTTCACAACACGATTTCCCTGCTTTTCCTAAACCTGCTCGGTGGAATCCACATGGGACCTTCCTTGGTAACAGCCATTAGCACTGAGGGAGCTGTGATGGGCCCTGCAAAGGCTGCCAGCACAAGCAGGAACCTTCTGGAAGAAGCAGGGATCCCTCCCAAGGAGCTTCACCGTGGGATGGATGGTGGAGAGAGGCAGGGGATGCTTTGTGAGCTGTTCAAAGAAAGGAGCTCTTTGGGACACTGGAGAGGATTCCTCAACAATTCCTTTCTTCCCTGGGCACTGGGAGTTGCAAAGAGGTGAAAAGAAAAGCTCCTCCACCTGCAGAAATGGTCATCCTTCCCTTCCTCCAAAGGTACAAGACTCGGAGAATCGACCTGAGATTTCTAGCTGGTGGTTTTTTTGGGGGGGGAGTTTTGGCTTTTTTAAGGGAAGGCAGAGATTTTAACTCAGTCAAACCAGCAATTTTCTGAGAAAGAGTTTAAAAGCAGGGCGGTTTTAATCAACCCCAGTTCCAATTCACCTGTCCCACAAGTAATGCAAAATTTCCTGCCTTTAAGGACAACAAAAAGGTAGGAAATGTTCTAGCCAAGGCAGGACATTTATTCACATAAAAACACGCAATTCAGGTCTTGCCAGAACGCACATTTAAACTAGATACAAAAACCATTCAGAACCTAGGGTCACCCTTGGAATAACTGAACGAGCAGGGAATGCTCAGAGGAGAGGCTGGCCAGACTCTCCCTCCCTGCCAGACACTGCTCCAACACTCCTTGTCCTGCTCTCCCTCTCCTTGGGATGCTCTGGGAAGGAACGAGACCACGGGGGCTGATGTCCCCTGGTGCCCATCCAGCTCTGCTCCAGCTCAAAGAAAAAAAAAAACCCTCAAGTTGTTCAAGAAACCCAAACAAGTATTTATAACTTCCTGACAGCCTGCACTGCCCAGAGCTTTAAGACCCCAGTGAAGTCTGTCTCCCCTCCTCTCCCTCCCGAGGATAAAACCCGTGGTCCTTTGGGGTGAGCCATTTCTCCCCCAGATGCAATCCTGGAGACACCCTTGCTATCAACACCACCCTTCCAGCACCTCCAGCTGCCAAATCTCCCTTCCCACCCCACCACCAGCCCAAGGCTCTGCTCCTTGACCAGGAATCTATCCAGAAACCCTTCCTGATTTCGAAGATCATGGAAGGCACCAGAGGAAAATCCTCCAAGTGGCAGGTTGAAGCGATAGAACAAGCAGGAATCCTGGCAAAACCCACAGTGGGACTGCCAAGAAATTCTATATGATGCAGGTGCAAAGAGGGGGGGATTTTTTTGTTGTTGTTATTGGAGTTTTTTTTAAATTTTTTTTACTCTGACTCATTAAAATATGTATTTTGCGAAATGAATTAAATTAAAACATCTGGGAGCGAGGAGGAAAGGCAGGGGCTGGAGAGCAGAGCAGGGTTGGTCTACACACACACACACGCACACACGCACAATTACTTTGTTCCCAGTGAAAAAAATAAAAAAAAAAATAAAAAAAAGCAGATTTGAAAGCCCAGGACTTCATCAGGACCCATAATTGTGGGAAAGTAACCTGAAGATGCCAAACAACAGGAAATTACCAGAAGAATCTGTCAGCACAATCAGCTGCTATTTTCATTGTTCTTTGGCAAATTTATACACAGTCGGGAACACCTGGGCTGGCACCCGGCCCGGCCCTGACTAATTGCCAGGGGAGAGGAGCACTCATTTGTCTTCGGTGGGGTTTCCTACGCTCTCGCTCCTCCGAACATGTGGTTTCACTTTTCCCCCCCCTTCTCTCTCTCTCTCTGCAGGAAATGGCAGGACAGTGAAACGCAGAATAAATGAGCTCGATTCCAAGAGGTTGCCTCCTCAGAGGCCACTCCAAAAATAACTGTCTTGCGAGAGGGGCTGTTAATAACCGAGCTCCTCTGCACTGTCTGCAGCCAGCAGCCTTTCAAAGGCACGGGGCTCCTCTGGCTCCCCACACCCCCAGCACATTTTAAAAACTTTGTGGGGGAAAGAAAAGGAAGAGGGGGAGAGGAGGAAGAGTTGTGAACCCGGTGTGGGTTTTTTTTTTTTTGTGGGGAATTCACGCTCTTCCCCAAAGTGTGGAGAAGGAGTTGGTTGAGTTTTCCTTCAGCAGGACGCTGCTTGTTCCAGGGTTGAGGGAGGGTTGGTTGAGCAGCTCCGTGGTGGCTCCTCAAGGACGTTTCTTGTAGTCACTGCCTGTCACGATTTAGTTTTTCTAAAATTCTTTTCCCAGAGACAAAAACTAGTAAACAAGAGCGTGTTTTTCTAAACTAGCCTGCTTTTCACGTCCCATTCTTAAGGAGGGACTTTGCTTGTTGACCCTTGATGCGACCAATGGGTCCAAGGATCCCACCTTTTAGGTGGGCACATTGTAGAAAGGTATAAAAAATAAGTTTTGAGAATAAACCAGCCCTCTTTAGAGTCATCAGCCTTCTTTCTTTCGTGTCCAACAGCGACAGTTTCTCTCTCTCCATCTCACACCTCCATCCCCTTGGAATACCTGATCTCAGTGGGATCACAGCCACTTACAACAGACAAAGGCTCCTGCCCAAGAAATCCAGGACCAGTTGGTGCTTTGATCCCCCTCACCCACAGGGATATCCCAAGGTGTGTGAGAGCAAGGCCCTGCTGTCTGTGCTTCACATTCCCAGGCTTCATTTCTATTTGAAGCAGGTATTTGCTGCATGTGTCTTATATTAAATTTAAAAAAAAAAAAAAATAAAAATGGCAAGTGCCTCTCCGAATGCAAGTTCTGAATGGGATTTTAAAGCCCTGTGACAGACACCAGAAGAGTCCCAGCACTCACCTGTGTTACAGCTTTATCTCTGCCCAGACTCTGACATGCTAAGAGTGCACTTTAAAAGATCACCTCTTTACAAGAACCACCTGTCTAAAGCGACAGCTTTTTCCTTTAACCTCTCAACAGATTTTTAAGGTTAGCATACCACTTAAAAAAAAAAAAAAATGCCCCCTCCTCCCATTACCACCAATTCTCAGCAAATCCAGGCATTGTGATGTCCTCCCTGTGCAGCAAAAATACATTTTGTGTATTTTATGTGTTTTGTCTTTTAAACCTGGGGTGCTTTAAATTTAAACGGCTCTGTATTTACCATTTGGGATGGCCCCAGCAGCAGCATGTTTGATATTGACGTGCACAGCCACATTTGGGATATTTTCACCTGCCCCCTACAATGATTTACCATCTTGGCACTCTGACAGCAAAGAATCACTCCAAGAAAACAAAACAAGAACTACCCAAACAGTAAAAACCATTGAAAACATACAGCAGATGATCATTAGGCTGGGTGAAGGAGCTGAAGGAACATTTGGGTTTCATTTGGCTTCGGTTGCAGCCTCCTGAGCAGGGCAGAACTGGACCGTAATTCTAAACTGACCCAACTTTTCTTCCCTTCCTCCAACCCCCACTAAAAAAAAAAAAAAAGGTGGAAAACCTGATGGAACACTTCACAACACGCAGCACATCGGTGACGCTGCAGCGCTGAGAGGGCTCAGACTTGGCTTATCTTCCCCAGGACTGAGATGTTTTGACATGTTTATTTGTTTAATTTGTTTATTTTGACTAGCTCTGATTGTAATTGGCAGCAGTGAGCAGCATTAACATTAGGCAGTGTCTTAGACTTGTCGGTTGCAATAATGCAAAAGGCATTTGAAGCCAAATTCTCCAAAGGAGTGACAAGAGCTGGAGCTGGGTTCGGCAAAAAGCAGGGAGAACAAATGGGGCTGGAATTTCATCTTCCCACTGAGGGCGACAACAACACAGGACCAGCTCCCTGAGCAAAATTAAAAAATTATTATTATGTTTAAAATCGTAAAATCTGTAGCCTCTAAATCACTGGATTTTTAATCAGAATATTGTCTGTTTTATCTATATTCTATATCTATATATCTATATATCTATATATCTATATATCTATATATCTATATATCTATATATCTATATATCTATACTATATCTATATCTACATCTATATCTACATCTATATCTACATTTATATCTATATCTACATTTATATCTATATCTACATCTATATCTACATCTATATCTATATCTATATTTATATCTATATCTATATCTATATCTACATCTATATCTATATCTATATCTATATCTATATTTATATCTATATCTATATCTATATCTATATCTGTATCTGTATCTGTATCTGTATCTACCTATATCTATAGAAAATATATATTATCTATATATTGTCTATATTTTAGTATTTGCAAAGTGCCTTTGCCCTCAGATGCACTCCCTTGGTGCCACGGGCAGTGCAGAAAGAGCTCCTGATCCTTTCACAACCAGACTCCTCGTTTATTCCTCGGAGCTCATTCAGGCAATGAAGGCTCTCACAGACTTCTCTTCCCCAAAAAACTTCATTTACTTTCTTGCACTGTTCTCTAGATGCACAAACTTTTCTGGGTTTCTCTTGGGGTTTTTTATTTTTGTTCTTAATTGCAGCCACAGAAACACAACGCGACTTGGGAGGAGGAGGAGGAGGAGGGGAATCTCTCCAAGACATGCACTGCAGAGCATTTCTACATCATTATTATTTTTCCACCCCCCCTCCCTCAATCCAAATGTTTTGCCTCCAACAGCCTGTATTTAAACTGACAAAAGCAGGGATATTTTCTGAGCTGCTGCCTCCCTCACACAGGCTACCGTGCTGTGATATTGCAGCCCATATGTTCCACGACCTCACACTTCCCCGCGCTACCTGGGCGACGCCAACGAATCCCCGTCTGTGCCTGGAGACCGAGCAGAGGGTGGGGGAGAAATCTGCACCCAACTGCCAGAGCTGCCTTTCTCTAGCTGATGGTGCTCTGAGCACCTTATTCCCTGGGTTTTTTTTTTTCCCTCACCCCAAAAACACAATTCTGGGCCTCAAACCACGGCCAGGTTTTAGCATCCCTGAGTTTTCAAATGAACACTCTGCCAGGACGTTGCTCTGCTCTGTTATTGAATAAATGAAACTCTCCCTGAACTGTTGAACCTTCAAGCACCATCCTCAGCCTTTACCAGTTAAAGATCAAGACTAAATACTCAATCCAAATCTTTTCCAGGATTCAAAAAAAAAAAAAAAAAAAAAAAAAATTCCCCTTACGGGTCCAGCTGCGAAGTGCAGATTCTGCTGCACAATTCCAAGAGCCTGACAGCTTTAATTCAAGGATCCGAGCATCTCTGCAGAGCAATGGAGACTCAGGCCAGATGTCAATGGCATCCTCCTTCCCAGAAGGAACACTCAGATCATCAGAGATAAAGTTTGGACTCTTCACCAGCACATCCCAGAGAGCTACGAAGGGAAAGGAAAATAAAACTACAGCAGGTTTTCAAGATGAGAATCTGAGGCACAAAGGGAAAAACGGTGATGTCAAACATAAGAAAGAAGCACAGGATTTAACTGCACTTAGGTTTTGGTTTTATTTTTCTTTTCCTGGAGATTGTTTACCAGGGATGGTGTGACAGGAGGAGGGGAGAAGGCTTTAAACTGAAGGAGAGTAGGTTTAGATGGGATACTGGGAAGAAATTCCTCCCTGTGAGGGGGGAAAGGGGCTGGGATGGAATTCCCAGAGAAGCTGTGGCTGCTCCATCCCTGGAAGTGTCCCAGGTCAGGTTGGATGGGGTTTGGAGCAGCCTGGGACAGTGGGAGATGTCCCTGCCCGTGGTGTTCACACCAAACACTGCAGAGTTCACCACACCCAATGGGTTGGGGTTTGATGCCTTTCCTTCCTTTTTTTGCACCTTTAAATTATTTTAAAGCCATTTGAAAACACGTTCCCTCCACCAGGCCCCGTGTTCAGTTCTGAGGACTCTCCAAAATTGGTTAAAATACCAACAACACCTGGAACTGCCCAGGAGCTCCCTGCACAAGGTGAGCAGCTTTGGGCCTCGTGGTGGAGAGCAAGCTCACCAGCTGTGTGCATTCACTTTAAATATTCAGCCCATCTTTCAGTGAAGATTCATTTGTGGTGTCCCTGGGCACCCTCCAGTCTCATTATTGAAGGCTCCTCTCTCCCCTCCCCACCCCAGAGCCTGTTGGCTTTAAAGTGATAACACACAGCTCAATCCACACAGGGGAAAGGCACCAGGTCCCCTCAGCTGCAAAAATATTTGTGGGAATGGTCAGAATTTCCCATTTCTAGCCCAGATTTGTGTAGATCGAGGGATGAGAGGTGATGGTGTGGGGCCTACACTGGAAAGGCTCAAGTCCAGCAGAAGGAAACACTGAAAATACCCCTTTGGCTCGTGTGGTAGAACATCTTGGAAGGTGTTTGTGCCTCAGTAGAGGAATTCCTGCCAAGGCAGCCGTGGGGAAGGTGCTGCTCACACTGCTTTGGCTTCTCAGGGATACACAAGTCTCGAGTATTTTGCCACTCCCCAGCATCTTTCAGCAAACCGGGCCTCTAAGTCCCCTTCACACAACTTCCCAAACTACAAAGCAATCAGAGGCCTCCCCAGCACGTGCTCAGCAGTCTTCCTCACACAGCAACATCATGGAATTGGTGAGGTTGGAAAAGTCCTCCCAGACCAGTGAGTCCAACCTGTGCCTGATCCCCACCTTGTCACTGAGTGCCACCTCCAGCCTTCCTTGGACACCTCCAGGGATGGGGATCCAACCCTCCCTGGGCAGCTCCAAGGCCTGAGCCCCCTTTCCATGGGGAAATTCCTGCTGCTGCCCTCCCTGAGCCTCCCCTGGCCCAGCCTGGGGCCGTTCCCTCCCCTCCTGTCCCTGTGCCCTGGGAGCAGAGCCCGACCCCCCCGGCTGTCCCCTCCTGGCAGGAGCTGTGCAGAGCCACCAGGGCCCCCCTGAGCCCCCTTTGCTCCAGGCTGAGCCCCTTCCCCAGCTCCCTCAGCCCCTCCTGGTGCTCCAGCCCCTTCCCCAGCTCGCTCAGCCCCTGCTGGGGCTCCAGCCCCTTCCCCAGCTCCCTCAGCCCCTCCTGGGGCTCCAGCCCCTTCCCCAGCTCCCTCAGCCTCTCCTGGAGCTCCAGCCCCTTCCCCAGCTTCCTCAGCCCCTCCTGGTGCTTCCCCAGCTCCCTCAGACCCTTCCCAGCTCTGCTCCCTTCCCTGGACATCCAATCCTTCCTCACTATTTGACAAAAAGGAATTTTGAGCACCCCGTTTTGTTTTTTTTTACAGGTGGGAAATTGAGGCTGGGGCACCCCCCCACAAAGCAACATCCTCAACTCAGCCTTTCCCTCAGTTCCCAAACGTGGGACAACAGCCCTTCCCAAGGGCAGGGGGATAAAATGCCTCCCAGAAAATCCGTTCTGCTGCAGATCTTCCCCAGGGGTGGCAGGGACAGACATCCCAACACCCTGGCAGGGTCTCCTCAGACAAAGGCAGCGCGTCAGACACGGCTCAGACATTTCTCCAAGGCAGCAAAGGTCACACTCTGCGCTGAACCTTCCCCAGAAAGTGCCCAGAGATCAAGGAGGGAAGCCCAAACTCCTGCTCTGAGGGCTCTGTAGGTGGCTGGTTGTTGCCATCTCGTGGATAAAAAATATACACCAAAAATCCCAGCTCCGAGCCCCAAATCCCCTCCTCAGCCCAACTCTGCATCTTTCCCTTTTGGATTATCTCTGAACTCCTGTTCCATGGTGTTATCAGCTGCTTGTTGTTTGCTTTTCAGATAAAGGGATTTTTTTTTTTCCCCTGTTGACTGAGAAATCCAGTGAAAAGGACAGCCTGGGTCAAGTCTAAGTTGCTTTAATGAGTTTGAAGAACTGGCTGGAAGATGAAAGAGGAGGGGAAAGCAGATGAAACTTGTGCCAAATGGCAAACAAAGGGTTTGCTGTGCAATTTCATGGATCAAGCAGTGGTCAAGGGGTGAAAACCTGAACCGAGACATTTAAAAGGGCACTAAATTAACGTTCATTGGGAAAGAGGAAAGTTTTCTTTTGTCGTGAACAGAGTGATCCAAGTTCCCTCCTGGCCCTTCCTCTCCCAGTTTACGCAGGGATGAAAGTGTTTAATGTCATTTATTCAGGGCCACGCCATGGGACAGTGCTAATTCTGAAAAATGGGAGGTTCTGTGCCCCTTTTTGAGTCCCCAGTTCACAACAGCGAGAGAGGGAAGCAGGAGCCGGGCCTGGAGGAGTTGTTATTCTCAATCCTGCCCCTGGAGATTTATGGATATTGGGTTAAATCGCACATGGGCTCAGTGTCTGCCAATAAAAACAGCTCAGACATTCACATCACCTGCCAGATGACCCCAGAAAGTCCCCCTGCCTCAGTTTCCCCACTGAAAAAAAAATTATAACTCATCCTTGGATCTTCATTTATTATTTCTTAACGGACAAATATTGTTGTACATTTATTAATTTGTTGTTGTTTATTATTATTTTTTTATTATTCATTTTTTAACTCATCCTTGGACCTTCTTTCATTTATTATTGAACTTCCCAATTGGCAACTCCTACTAGAATTTAACTGTTATTAACATGCTATTTAAAAATCAATTTCTCTTCCTCAAACACGGACCCTCCAAGGCAGGGGAGCACCCCAAGCGTGGAAGTGGAGAATGGCCTTGCAGCCCTGCAGCTGAACGTGGCTTGGGGAAACCTGGAGAGGTCACCCAAAAGCTTCATTTACAGCCAATTCTCTCCCAGCTGCCACTGTCTGTGGGCTCTGACCTGGGAAAAGGGCTCCTGAGCTCAGCTCCAGCTCTTGGATTTGGAGATCTCCAAATCCAGAGTTTCCAGCTCTTCATATTAAGGTTAACCAGCCCAGATTTTGGGTTACCCTCACACCTAAACCAGGCAGTTTGGAAAGGGAATTATCCCGGCTATTTCAGCTTAAATCCATCACTCTGAATCCTCAGAGGGGACTGGAAGGTTCCTGGCACACCGAGTTCCACGGGCTGGGAGTGTCCAGGAACATTTTCAGCTGGGGAATCAGCAAAGTCATCCCGTTCCCCTCCCCTGAGCTCAGGGAGCTGTGTGAGCCTCTGGCCCAGCTGACACAGGAGCAGGAACCCACCTGCACAGAGTCCCAGGGGAATGGAGCAGGGAAGCTGAAAATCCCCAGGGAAAATGGGTTTTGGTGATGATGCATCAGTAGCTGGGCGTCCAGGGTCAAATGCACCCACTGGAGCCATCAGCAAGAAGTCAAACTGCCTTCCCTGCACAGAGGTGAGGTGCTGGAAACCCACCAAATGGAAACCCATTTACAGCACCTGCAGCCTTTCAGGCAGGACAGCACACCCCAGCCAGCACTTCAGGGCTGGCTGGTGGCACTGAACCCCACCAGCTGATTCCCCATCTGCTGGAAATACAAGAACTCCAACAAACAGACTGCCAGGGTAAAGATCCCCCACTCCATTCCTACAGATGTCCTGATAAACATCCAAACACTCAGGCAATTCTCCAAACCCCTGCTGAATTACAAACCTTCCCCATTTCATTCTTCCAAATTCCATCCAGTCTGGACCATGAGGGACTTGAGAATCTTTTTTTATTTTTTTCTTTTTTTAAGTGCAAAGTGAGCGAACAGAAGGGAGAACAAAAAAAAGCCACCAACCTACCCTGCCCGTTTATTCTGCTTTGTATCACTCAGAAAACGAGCACTGAAGGGCTGAGCATTTTTTTATTTTTTTTTTTTTTTAATGTACTGTAATTTCTCAGGAAAACTCTTTGTGAAAAGTTAAGCAATATATCCTCGTGGATAAGGCTGGAACCACAGCTTCCCCCCACCATGCAAAACATCTGTGCCCTTGCCCAGAGGTCATCGCTGCAGTGGTGTTTCTCTTTACTCTTAAAGAAATGTCAGGCCATTCTTTATCCCAGACTTATGACAGGGTGCTGTTTATTGTATCACAAAGCCACTATAACTCCAGCACAAGGAAACTGCTATTATTTGGGGAGTATATATCTTCCTGACTAGCAGTAAGGATGAAAATAAGAGAGGTCCTTTTCTTTTTTTTTTTTTTTTTTTTCAGAGAGTAGAAGTCAAGAGTCTCACCTACTGACACCGACATCTTCTGGAAATTTGGATTTTTCTGGGCTGCTCAGCCTGCTCAAGGCTCACGTTTGAGGCTGGGGGTTTCTATTGAATCACACAGCTCATGTTCCACTGAAAGCGGTGCCAAAGTCACCATTTTTGAGGTCCCTCACGTAACCATCAGATCATTTTAGCCACCAGACTTCAAATTCCAGCTCCCACGCCATCAAACCTTTTTTTTGTTTGTTTTGTTTCACGGAGAGGGGGGAAAACATGGCAGAAAACGTCAAGGACAATTTGGGGCAGGATAAAAACCATTCCCAGTTCCCCTCCGTTTCCTTTTTTCACCTCCATCACGGCAAATTGCTTGTGGTTTTCCTGGTGGCTCTGCTCAGCGCTCTGGGCAGGCACCAGGCTGTGAGAGCTGCCTCTCCTAAATCAGGATTTGCCCGAGATCCCAGCTCCTTGTGCTCATTGGAGCTCCCCCAAGAGCGTAACCCCCGTGTCCTGGCCAAATTCCAGCTCGAGTAATTACCATCCACTCTCCCAAACACCTCTCCCTCTCTTTCCCCCTGCAGCACTGGCAATTGCTTGTGAAATTATTCTGTTATCTAATTAGGATGGTGCCCACAGCCTCCTGCCAGGCCTGGGGACTCACAGGGGCTGCACCCGGAGCTCTCCCCGTCCCCAGCAGCCCAAAACCAGTGCTGGCACTGGGATTGACTGGCCAAACTGGAGCACAGGGGCCATCAACTGAGAAAAGAGAAAGAGAAGCGAAGGGAAGTTGAGGGGAGGGAAGCAAAAGGACAGCTGATGCTTTGGTTCCTCCTTTGGTGTTTGGGTGATGTTTAAACAGCAAAACGAAACCCAAAACTGCCCAGGGAACAAATCAGGGGCTGCTAAAAAAGAGGGGGAGGGAGTTGTGATGGGGACACAGAGAGCCAGGATGAGGGGCAGGGGTTTTAAACTGGCAGAGGGCAGGGATGGATGGGACACTGGGGAGAAATTCCTCCCTGGGAGCCTGGGATGGTGGAAGATGTCCCTGCCCATGGCAGGGGTGGAATGAGATGAGTTTTAGGGTTCCCTCTGAGCCAAACCATTCCATGACTCCACGCTCTGCTCTCCTCTCCCAGCCCACCTCTGTCCCACCTGAGGTTCCTCAACTCTGTCCCACCTGAGGTTCCTCAGCTCTGTCCCACCTGAGGTTCCTCAGCTCTGTCCCACCTGAGGTTCCTCAGCTCTGTCCCACCTGAGGTTCCTCAACTCTGTCCCACCTGAGGTTCCTCAGCTCTGTCCTGCCAGTGCCCACCCTGGCTATAAACCCCTGGCATTCTCCTTCTGATCCAGAGGAATTCCATGGGGTCTCCTGCACCCCACACCCCTCACCCAGCTCAGGTGAGGCCTCTCCCAGGCAGGTGAGAGCCTCTTTTGCCTGTGCCCCAAGCATTGCCAAGCATCGCCAGTGCAGCTCCAGGTCACGCACCACTTCTGCAGATTCGCCCAGATTTTTAATTTTTATCAAGCTGCTCTTGAAAGAGAAACTCCAAAAGGCGATCCAAGCTCAAAACACATTATTGCCAATATGGGGATAAATTAAAAGAAAAAAAAACCAACCAAACCAGGGAGGTTTTCATCGACCCCTGAACTTCTCTCTCAGCTCTGATGTTACAAATTCCAGCCAAAGAATTGGTGGGAATGACAATTTCCTTCTCCTAATACTTGGACAACTCTTTATTACTTAAAAAACCCCCCAAATATTCATTAACTGAGTCATTTCTGAGCAGCCTCTTGTCATGCTCGAGGCTGAAGTAGTTACTGAAGAAAGATCAAGGGTTAAGCTGCAAGACTTTAAAAGAAATTATAATAATAATAAAAATAAAAATAAAAAATAATAATAATAAAAAAACCAAACCCCCAAAAAACCCCTTCATCCAATTTTTTTTTCCCAAATTAAATCAAGAACATTCCTAATTAGTTTTTCCACCAGAGACATCTAGTGGGAAATGAAAGAACTGAAAGAGCCATAAGCTGCCTTCGCCCTCTCATTAATATTTGCTCCCCAATGCAGGTCAAATAAATCTAACTCACAGTTTGAGATGAGCAGCATTAAAACTGATGGATTGCTTTCTGCTCGGGTTTATGCCACCCATTTTGGATAATTACTCCCAGCGCTTTTTCCCCTGCTGGATTCAGAGCTTTCTTCATAAGAACGGAACGAAAAGCTGGGGGTCCTCGAGAGCTTCTCCTGCTTTTTTTTTTAATAACTTTTCATTTCCCCTCCACCCTCAAAGATCATTTCCAGCTTGGCAGGGTGAGAGGGGCTGGATGGTGCTGCCACTCCTTTGGGTGGGTTTGGCTCCAGGCAGGCACACAACAGCCTGACCAACCCAAGTCAGGTGGTGATGGAGGGAGGGGGGAAATTTGAGAAAGGCAGAGCTGTTCAGGCCCAGCTGAAGCCCAGCTTGGGCTGGGCCAGGTGAGAGGAGGATGTGGCACCAGGGCTCAGTCCTGAGGCCAGCTGGCCCTTGGCCACTGGCCACGGTGACAGCTTGCCCTGGGGGGACAGCAGGAAATTGCACTTTTGCTATTTATAAACTGTGAGAGGGAAGGAAGATGAAAACTCCGGGGTTTGCCTCTGCCCAGCTCCATCTGAGGGGGGTTTAAGTGTCCTATAACCCCAATAATTTGTGCTCCTCACCTCTCACAAGGGCACCTCCCTCCTCCCAGCCCAGAGCACATTTCAGTGACACTGCCCTGCCACTCCAAGTTGGATAAAGGACATTTTGGGGCACAGCTCCAAAGTGCCTCTCCTTAATTCCAGTCCTTTGGAAGAAGGTGGTTTATCTGCACTGGCTTTGTCACAGAGCCCTGCACGTCCTTTACAGGTTTATTTCGTGGAATTATTCACGCTTTGGACCTTCCTGTGGATAAAATTACCAGATAAGAACAAAGCAAACGGCCTCAGGTGAAGTCAGCCTAGCACAGCAAGGACTGATCCCAAATTAATCCCAGTTTATACAGGGCCTGATGCAAAAATGTCTCAGGAAAAGAAATCTACCTGATTTGGACATAAAAAAACAAAAAAAAGGCTGCTTCAGCTGTGACTGTGGGGTTTCTGCTCCAGCTAAAGGCTGATAACAGAAATCCCTTCATGCTACAAACAAACATTAAACTTAGGCCAGTTTTATAGCAAGATGTATAAAAAGAGATTTTCTGCCTTGTAAAGCACAAGTTCAAGTTACAAGCAAGACTCCTTTATTGTGTATTTATTCCTTTATTTCTGTTCATTGCCGTGTCCCAGCTGAGGCACCTGTGAGAGTTTCCAGGAAAGCACAAACTCACCCCAGTGGGTTGTTCCAGCAGATTATGGTTTGTAATATTTCCCCCAGCAGAGCTCTGTTAATGGGAGATGCTGGTGCTGCAACTCACCAGCTGGGAAAAAAATTCAGTTTCTACCAGATAGTGTGAGGTTCAGCTTTTCAGGGCAGGGAAATTCCCACCGGGATGGGAAAAGCTACAGCTGATGAGCACATCCATAAAAATAATAAAAGAGGCGTTCATGATGGTACCGAGATAATGACAGGAAATAAAAAGATTTTGTGCACTGAACACTCCGGAATATTTAATCAAAACGCTGCTCCAAAGGGGCCTCCAGAGTGAGAAAGAACCGTGGCATTTGGGAGCTGCAGGGATGGGATCCCTGTTGTAGGATCATGGAATGTCCTGGGCTGGAAGGGACCCACCAGGATCACGGATCCAGCTCCTGGCCCTGCACAGACACCCCAAAATTCCAGCCTGGGCATCCCTGGAGCGCTGTCCAAAGGCTCCTGGAGCTCTGGCAGCTTTGGGAATGTGCCCATTCCCTGGGCAGTGCCAGCACCCTCTGGGGGGAAGAGCCTTTCCCCAAATCCAACCTCTCCCTGCTCTGCAGCCTGACCCTCCCTGGCACAGCTCCAGCCCTTCCCTCAGACCCTGTCACGCCTGGAATCAGCTCCCAAAGCTGGGAAAAGCTCAGGTCCTTCCAAGCAGGGACCTTTTCCTCGTCCAAGGTTCACCCCCAGAGAGCAGCTGGGGCACTGCAGGTTCAGGGGAATGCTGACAGCACTTCTGTCCCCAACACCTGGGAACTGCATCTCAGCAAAGCAGCAAATGAATGGGCTCTGCCAAGCAAGTGCAGAGCCTGCTGCTGCTGCTGCTGCTGCTGCTGCTGCTGCTGCTGCTGCTGCTGCTGCTTCAAGGATTTGTAAACCGAGCTCGGTGTTGGTAACTGGAGCGAAATGGGAGAAAGGGCTGAAGGAAAGGAGGTACCAAAAGGCATCTCGTGGCACACAAAGGGAGAGGAAAACTCCTTGTCTGCTGTAGGGCTGAAAATCCAGCCCTGAGAGTGCCCAGAACTCCCTCACCTGCCCTCTGTCCTCCCACCCTGAATAAATTCCCTTGAGGGAAGTCCAGAGGTACCTGCAGCCTCTCCCTGCTAGAAAGGTGTCAGTTCCTCTAGGCTGGGTATTGTGGAGAAATTCTTCCTTGGGAGGGTGGGGAGGGGCTGGGATGGAATTCCCAGAGGAGCTGTGGATCCCTAGCAGTGCCCAAGGCCAGGCTGGAGCAGCCTGGGGGACAGTGGGATGTGTCCCTGAGGATGGGACTGGATGGGCCTTTTTAGGATCCCTTCCGACTCAACTGTTCCACAGGACAAACTGGCAGCACCCAGTTCCAAATTTCACAGCCATTTAGCAGAGAAAAAAAAACAAAAACTAAAAAAAAAACCCAAACCAAACCAAACCAAAAACAAAACAAAAAACCCAAACAAACCAAACAAAACAAACCCCAAAAAACCCACAAAAAACCCCAAAAAACCCACAAAAAACCAAACAAAAACCACCAAACAAACAAAAAAACCCCACAAACAACCAAACAACCAAACAAAAAAACCCCACAATGCCAGGACTCCAAGCTGCCCAGCAGAACCTGCTGGGGCTGAGCCTGCTGGCCGGGTGAGATCCGAGTCCAGCAAGGAATGATCCCCTCCCTTCACTTCACTTCAACATCAATGCCTGGCTAATAAAGTATCCCAGGCATTGGGTTTCAGGCCCGTGTTTGCAGGGATACACGGGTTATTTCCAAGCCCAGCTATTACCAGTGCACGCGGTGACATTAATATGAGTAAATGCAGGAAAAAGGATGAAATAAAACATATCCTATTGAAGGAAATGAGAGCTCCTTAAGAAAGAAAAACACACATAGGAAAGACGTGGGCATATCGGGATACAAATGGGACGCTGGGGAGCTCCAGATTCCACAGGCATGATGTTATTGGAGTGTTTGATACCAGAGCAAGCACCTGCAGATATGAATTACATCCTTGTTCAGACCACGAACATCGCGGCCCTGACAGCTCAGGAAGTGCTTATGTTATATTTCAAATCCCCCTGCCAACTGCACAAATATCAAATAAATCAATCACGGGCCTAAAAAGACATTATCTTAAGGACTTGCAAGAGCTGTAACAAGCCACCTCTCTTCTAAAAGTAGCCCCAGACCTGAAATCCTCAGAGTTTTGTTTTTATTTTTTTATTATTTTTTTTTTTTTCCTGTGGTTGCACCTGAACAGCAGGGATGGGAGTGCTGTGACTTCACCTCTGCCCCCAGAGACAGGAGTGGCACAGCCACGGTTCAAAGAGTGAAAAAGAGGTTTTGCACAAGGTAAAGAGAATTTCTGCTGCCTTCAAGAGGGGACACCTCGTTTTTACAGGTGGAGAAAGCGAGGCACTGGTGCACAAACGGGTTGTGCAGAGTCAGGAGGGCTCTGGAACGGTGGGAGCAGAGCAAGGGGAGGACCAGGAGTCCTTGTGTTACCATGCAGACTTTCTTTTCAGTGTATTTCGAGAGAGAAAAATCAAAATTTGGTATTTGTTTCAGTGTATTTTGACCAGAACAGAAAATGCAATCCAGGGATCAAATGTTTTCATGATAGAAAGACTTTCTGTCACACGTATTAGGTAAAAAAATGATTAAAACCAGACCACAGACATAGCCCATCTCAGAGAAATTTAACTGAAAAGGTTGATTCTGCATTGAAAAATTCAGATCTTCACACTGTAATTTCCTTTTAAAAGTTTAAAAGCAACAAACATCAAAATACAAACTCCAAGTCTGAGCTTTTAATAATGCTGAAAGCCTTAATAAACTAAAATTTTACCAGTGTTAACAGAATTTGGGATTTCTCAGAACACTTTTCAATGTAAGAGTTCCCCCATAAGCGCTTATTAGATTAATTTGTTATTTTTCCTTGCTTGCCACGGGAGTCTTAATTACAATTGCTCCAAATACAGCTCCCATCCATCTTAATCAACGGGGACTATTTGGCCGTGCTGTTAAATCATCTGGTGTAATCACTTCGAGAAAGTTTGTTCTGCACTGAAAGAATGGCTGAGGAAGGCAGCAAAAGGAAAATCTATCTTTGCACATTCATCTTTTTCCCGTTCGGGTCCCAGCGGCAGGGAGAGGGAGCGGCCCTTTGGCTTCACCTCCAGAGGGCTCGGAGGGTTTGAAAAAGCAGAATTTGAGCCACAAATTCTGGGGAGTCACAGACTCTGAGCCACCCAATTCCCCCTGGGTGACAGAGAAAGAGGCTGAGGGGGCAGCAGGGATGGGGGAGAGGGGATGGAGAGAGGGGATGGGGGGAGAGGGGATGGGGGGAGAGGGGATGGGGGAGAGGGGAGTGGGGAGAGGGGATGAGGGAGTGGGGATGGGGGGAGAGGGGATGGGGGAGAGGGGATGGGGGGAGAGGGGATGGGGGAGAGGGGATGGGGAGAGGGGATGGGGGAGAGGGGATGGGGGAGAGGGGATGGGGGAGAGGGGATGGGGGAGAGGGGATGGGGGAGAGGAGATGGGGGAGAGGAGATGGGGGAGAGGGGATGGGGGAGAGGGGATGGGGGAGAGGGGATGGGGGAGCGGGGATGGGGGAGAGGGGATGGGGGAGAGGGGATGGGGGAGAGGGGATGGGGAGAGGGGATGGGGGAGAGGGGAGTGGGGAGAGGGGATGGGGGAGAGGGGATGGGGGAGAGGGGATGGGGAGAGGGGATGGAGGAGCGGGGATGGAGGAGAGGGGATGGGGGAGAGGGGAGTGGGGAGAGGGGATGGGGGAGAGGGGATGGGGAGAGGGGATGGAGGAGCGGGGATGGAGGAGAGGGGATGGGGGAGAGGGGATGGGGGAGCGGGGAGCGCCTGAAGGGGCACAGCCGGCGCACAGCGGGGCAGCGGCAGCACGGGCCGGACTGCAAGGCTGGGGAAAGCAGCAAAGCCGGGGCGGGCAGAGCAGCTCGGGGGGCGGCAGCGAGGGCGGGGTGGCTCCAACCCGAGCTCAGCGGGGCGGGGGGCGGCAGTGGAGGCGGAGCGGGGCCGCACCCCCGATGCGGGACCTGCGGGTGCTGCACGGGGCCAGGAGGGGCGGGAAGGGAGCAGAACGGGGCAGGGCTTTTCCTCTGGACGGGGCAGGAACGGGGCAGGGATTTCCCTCTGGACGGGGCAGGAACGGGGCACAGTTTTCCCTCTGGATGGGGAGCAGGTTTTCCTCTGGACGGGGCAGGAACGGGGCACAGGTTTCCCTCTGGATGTGGCAGGAATGGGGCAGGGATTTCCCTCTGGATGGGACAGGAACGGGGCAGGAACGGGGCAGAGCTTTTCCTCTGGACGGGGCCGAGGTTTCCCTCTGGACGGGGCAGGAATGGAGCAGGGATTTCCCTCTGGATGGGGCAGGAATGGGGCAGGGATTTCCCTCTGGATGGGGAAGGAATGGGGCAGGGATTTCCCCCTGGACGGGGCAGGAATGGGGCAGGGATTTCCCTCTGGACGGGGCAGGAATGGGGCAGAGGTTTCCCTCTGGACGGGGCACAGTTTTCCCTCTGGATGGGGCAGGAATGGGGCCGAGGTTTCCCTCTGGATGGGGCAGGAATGGGGCAGGGATTTCCCTCTGCTCCCCTCACAGCAGCAGCGCCTCACCCGCCCCCTCCCACCAGCCCGAAGCGATGGCGCGAGTTCCCAGTGTTCGCCCGAAACAGCCAACAGTCCCAAAGCCATTTTCACAGACAACAGCAGCCACAGCAGAAGAATTTTTCCCCAAAACACACCCAGCAGTTCCAAGCGCGGCTGCAGAAATCCCGAAATCCCGAAATCCCGAAATCCCAACGCAATCCCGCCCGGAGCGCGGCTCCGAGCCACAGAGCGGCCTGGCGGCAGCGCCGCCCCGCGGCAGGACAGCGCCACTGCAGCGGCTGTGCCCCGCGGTTTAGAAAAGACTTTTAATTTCCGGACAATCTCCTGAAATTAAAGGGTTTTTGCCAGTTTCTGAGGAGCACAGAATGCAAAATATTCTTCCTTCTTCCTTCTTCTTCTTCTTCTTCTTCTTCTTCTTCTTCTTCTTCTTCTTCTTCTTCTTCTTCTTCTTCTTCTTCTTCTTCTT
Organism: Phylloscopus collybita; assembly: GCA_027886175.1. Lineage (NCBI taxonomy): Eukaryota > Metazoa > Chordata > Aves > Passeriformes > Phylloscopidae > Phylloscopus > Phylloscopus collybita. The sequence continues at coordinate 845,488 of JAJNNQ010000087.1, read as the reverse complement.
CTTCTTCTTCTTCTTCTTCTTCTTCTTCCTTCTTCTTCTTCTTCTTCTTCTTCCTTCTTCTTCCTTCTTCTTCTTCTTCTTCCTTCTTCTTCTTCTTCTTCTTCTTCTTCTTCTTCTTCTTCTTCTTCTTCTTCTTCTTCTTCTTCTTCTTCTTCTTCCTCCTCCTCCTCCTCCTCCTCCTCCTCCTTCTTCTTCTTCTTCTTCTTCTTCTTCTTCTTCTTCTCCTTCTTCTTCCTTCTTCTTCTTCTTCTTCTTCTTGGCAGGATGGGTTTGACTCAGAGGTTGTGTGTTTAGAATAGGTAGCGATGATTGGCACAGAACAATAAACACAGCACCTTTTAGGAGTTAATTGGGTTAGAAACCTTTAAGAACCTTGGAATCTGCTGTCCAGGTTTTTTGTTTTTTTTTTTTAAATGCTGTGTTTCAGCAGCGTGCAGAACTTGAGATAAGAAAGGGAATAAACATCTCTGAAGACCGAAGCTGCAAGTTTCATTTATCTTTTTAACCTTGGTACTGGACTTCTGGAGGAAAAAGATCAACCTCACAAGCAGGGACTCCTGAAAGGGAGTTTCCTGCAATCCTCTAAGGAAGTTGTGTGAGCTGAAGATGAACAATTCAAAACCTTCCAAGTCCACCTTGCTCCCAGGTCCTTGACTGCCTTCAAACCCAAGTGTGAATTGCAGCTTCTCGAAGAACAATTTTGCAGAGCAGAGCTGCCATATGAGAAAAAGAAAAATCGTAACAATAAAAACCCTGTCGATCTGCACTACTACATTTAAGGAGTGTCTTTTTCCTCCTTCTGACAGTTTCATTTGATATGGGAAACCTTATCAGGAGCCTCCGTGGCTGATGGGGAGGAAACACAATCCTGCTCCAGCTCAACATGGTTCACATCGTCCCTTTTCCCTCCATCCTCCGCCCTTCTCAGAGGTTCCTCTCCTTTTAATCCTCAAAAAGCCTCCTAAATCCAGAGTTTCCACGGAAGTTTCCCTAATTAAGATTTCATTAGCAGCTCAGATGCAGACCTTCAGTCGGAGGACAGCGACAACCCCGCCACCCCAGCTGGGATCACAGGTTAGGAGGAGAGAGAGAGGGAAACCTAATGACAAAAACAAAGAAGGGTCAAATTTCCTCCTCCAAAAAAAAAAAAAAAATAAAGTCCAACCCCCCCTATTCCTGGTGCTCAGCTGCAGCAAGGTGAAAGGCTAAATGTGGACAGAACGGGAATACGTGAGTGCTTTCTGAGCTTCCTGGGGGGAATACTCAACAGCAGAAATATGTTTCCCCTGGAGACCTTCCCCACCATTTGGTCCAATTTCTTACTCCAAGAACTGAACCAGCTCATGATGTAATGCTCCAGGGAAAACATTCCTCTCGAAAAAGAGTATCTTCCTAGGGAGAAGTTTGAAGAAAACATCTTAATATTGTTTAAACAGCTCTTGGCACAGGCACGCCGGTTTTGTGCTGCGCTCGAGGCTGGAAGCGAGGCAGGCGAAAGAGGTGGAAATGGAAAAGTTTTAGGATTTAGTTTTAGGCTTTTCCTCGACTACCAGCCCAAGTCCCCAGTCCTTAATGGAATGAGGGGGGGGGAAAAAGACATTTTCAGAGGCAGATATTTGCCTCGCTAATAAAAGAGGAACAATTTAAGGCTCGGGCTGTTCTGGTGTCAGGAGGAGTTTAATTCTGCCTAAAGCCTGACCATCCTCCTAACTCCTGCACAAAGGGGCACAGAACACCACGGGCAGGGCTGGGATTGAGGCTTTCTGTGGCTCTTGGAGGGGACACCATTCCAAGGACCAGGAAAAGTTCCTGCCAGCCAGCCTTTCATTGCTCAGCTGTTGTGTACACACCTTCCCTGTGCTCCTGACCGCTTGGTTCCCTTTCTGGACCACCTCTCTGAATAAATTTGTCACTTTTGTGACTGGCAGAGCTGGACATTGGCGTTAAACAGGGTCAGGAAGCACTGGGGGGACAAAGAAATTCAAGAGAGGCAGAGCAGGAGGCAGCACACTCCAAACCCGAGGCAGGGGGTGCAGGAAAACCCAGGGCAACAGAGCTCTGTGAGGAGCAAGCAGGGGGGAGAGCTGGGAAAAACAAATGTCAAATGAACATTTAGGGATTCTGTTCCATAGCTGGGATTAGGTCATGCTTAGCACTGATATAAGCTCCATGTACACATTACCTACTCCTTACATAAACCTTACAAAGCTTTCCTTGCAAAACACACCCTGGGTACTTCAGGGTTTTGGGTGGTGGGGCTTTTTGGTTTTTGGTTTTTTTTGTTTTTCTTGAGGAAAGAGTAAAATGACCCTTTTATTCCTCGTTAATATCTGTACCCACACAATTACTTTTTCCTCAATGGCACACACGAGGCCACTCAACAGCTCCAAATCCCAGTTCAAATGTGAATTCCCTGAGAACCTTAATAGATTTGCATTAGTGAATATTATTTACTGCCAGAGCCCAGCGTTCCTGACCTGCTGAACGTGGGACTGAAGGCATTTGTTTGTCCAAACATTTGGGTGCCCCAGGCAGGTTATTTATGGCAGGGTGAAGTTTCTATCTGCAGTGTAACCCAGGTGATTTAAGGGCTGGGGATATTGGATCCCTGTTTTCCACCTTGATGTTCCACGGGCTGGCAAGACAAAGAGCAAGGAAAGGGAGCAACAACTCAATTCCAGAACAGCAGGAGCCCAAACCCAGAGCACAGAGGGGATAAAACCTCCCAGTTTTCCCATTCCTACCTTGTTTAGTTGAGTGCATCATCAGGGCTTTTGAAGCATTTTGTGCTGCAGCTCCTGCTCAGACTTTGAGGCGCTTGGCAACTTTTAATAATTTCATCATCAGGGTTTAAAAGCCCAGGCTCGTTTATCTACTTGAAAACATGATTTTTTTTGCATTTTATCTGCTGGAAGGGGTTTTGCTTGTAGGGAGGGACTGTGAGGAGTAAAAGCTTTGCAGGGTAGGGAGGTGGCTGGTTTGATAATTCAATCTTGCTCCCTCACTGTTCAAACCCTCAAGAGACCTCTGGGCACAGGGACTGAATTAAAAGGTGTTGGCATTATTGTTGTTGTTGTTATTATCAGCAGATAGGATTTTTCACAGATAGGATTGTTCAGGCCATAAAACATGCTGCACAGCACGGAACATCTCAGCTGCAGAGTGCCAGGGCTTCACTGCTCTGCTTGGCAGTGCTAAAACCCAGCAGCAAAAGCTCCACAAAGAGTTCAAACCCAGCTGGGTGGAGCTGAGGGTCAGGCTTTTGCAGGCTTCTGTCGAGAGCTTTTACTGCTCCTTTGCTGGGGCTTTTGTGGCTGCAGATTTTTCAGGTTCTTGGTAGACCCTAAACTCTTAAAGCCTCGAATCTCAACGATTTATCACCCATCAGGGAGCTGCATAAAATGTATTTTCCTTCAGAGTGACTATTCTCATAAAAAACCCCCCTAATTTAAAAAGAAGAAAAAAAAAAAAAAAAAAAAAAAGACAATTAAGAATTTTTTTTAAAAAAAATCCACGCTACAGCCCAGCTTTACAGGGATCCTTAAACCTCCAAAGCCTGACCCCCCAAAAAAATTAATGCCACCTGCAAGCTGTAAATATACATAATATTTAATTATTTTTTTTTCCCCCCCTCCCAAAGTATTTTCTTTGGCCGTTACCTCCAGCTGAACAAGGCCTAAAAAAATTGTCAAACTAAATTCTTGTTTAAGAGTGGAGCTCTCTAACTCCTGCCAGTTTGAGTGAAACACACAGCCAGGTTGGGGGAATACGTTTTATTTATCTTGGCCCGGCCGGCGCGGGGTGGAACGGTTTCCATCCCATCCGAAGGCAGTCAGAAAAAAAAAAAAAAGGGGTTGAAATATTGCACAATAAAAGCCATTCATTATATCTGTCTCCTCTGCCTTTCCAAAAACAGAGCTGCCTGACCAGCCCCGAATCCGGGCAGGGGGCAGGAAGATGGGAGTCAAGGGGTCACTGGAAATAACCCAAGACTAACACCAGGGGGATTTTTTATTTTTTTTCAAGCCTGGCTTAGGGAATCTGTTCCATGCTCTCACTCCCAGAGCACACAGGTTTTTCTGCTCCCCTCCCTCCCCGTCCAGAGCCTGGCTAAAGTAGTTAATTGCTCTGTTATGCACAATTTACAGGAGTTAATTACTAAACTAATACATTAGGCTGCTTGTCTCCCAGCCACAGGCCCAGCTCCAGCTCCTCCGCTGGGACACTGGACCTTATTTCCACTTTCAACCTTTGGATTTTCCCTCCTCACTTTAAAACCATGTCGAAGGAATACCCCACTATTTTTTTTTTTTAAAATTTATTTATTTCCAGTGCTCACTTGCCTGTTGGCAGCTTGAAAATGCAATTCCTCCCCCTGCCCAGTCGTGTTCTTGTGTGTTGAAGCCACCCCTGCCATTCCTCAGGGGAATTTCCCCCTTTCTCCATCTCCTTGTGCACAGCTCTGACAATCCTTTGCTGTTTTGCTTCCCTGTCCATCACTGAAGTCTCTGCAGGTCTAAGAGTGAGAAGATTCAGAGTGAGGAGGAGGAAGAATTGAGCACAAACTTTCTAAACATTTCTGAACAGCAGCTGGCCCGGAGGAACCCACAACAGGGACATTTCAGGTGTTTCAGCAGCTTCTACTGCTCATTAGTCAGGAGAAAGCAGAGGAAAACGAGCTGAAAACCAGATTTATTTACAATTATTTTAAAGTGAAATTAATTCAAATGGCATATACAGTTCTTGGTTGTATTTTTTTCCCCCTGCTTATCAGATCAGGATGAGAAAACTCTGATTTCTTTCGCTTTTATTGACTCACGTGGGAGAAATTTGGTCATCTCGTCCCCACTTTCATAACTTATGTGCACCTTAATTAAGGCAAACTATTGGCATAGAATAATTCCTGGGAAACATTAACACTCCCTTGAAAACCTCCAGGAGAACTCAGGGGTAAGGATTGTGTTTTGTACCGTGAGCAAAGCGAAGCAGAGACTTTTCCAACTGTGCAACAGCTGCCAGACACCCAGCTCGGAAAATCCGTCACCGCTGCACTTCACAAAAGTGATGTGTAATTACCCTTACTTATTAACAGCATCATAATTACAGAGCAGCAAAACAATCAGCTTTTCCAGGCCCCAGCACTTGTCCTCCCTGGCCAGTCAGAGCAGTAATTACGTGGCGAGCTGCTAAATGCAATTATTCACCAATCCACGCCCAGGGCTGCCTTGTACCCGCTGGAAGTCATTGAAAGTCCACACAAATTAAACTTTGAAGAGCTTTTAAACACAAACTCATCTTGATAAAAGATAAGGGAGGGAGAGGAGCCTCGCTTTGGAAGAGGAATTGTGATGCCGTGGGTTTGTTTAGATGCCACTGTAACAGGTGGTCTGAGCTGCAGCTCAGCACAATAAAAATGGGATAAAAGCACTGGAATCTCCTTCAGGCAGAGCTGGAAAGCAGAAGAACCACGATGTGATGAAGTCCTGCCACCTCTCTGCTGTCACACACCTTGATTTCATCTCCTATCCTCCCACCTAAGGCAAGACACAGCTGCAGAAAAAGCTGCTGGCACAGGGAGAGGAAAAGCTGCTGGTCATTCTGAGGGAAACGCTGATTTTGGAAGAGCAGATGTGACAATGGACTAAAGCTGCTGCTCCCAGCCCCTGTGTGACACCACAGGCACCAGTTTCAGGAGTTTAGTGAGCTCCTGCTCTGAGCAGAAGGGATGTTTAAATCCCCAAGGTGGGCCCTGCAGGAGGAGCTCTCCCAAATTCCAGCTCCCGGAGCCGAGCCATGCCCCAGCTCCCTGCTCCACCAGGGATTCCAGCCCAGCTCGGGGCTGTTCAGCAAGCCCCACATCAGCTCCTGCAATCCCCACAGCCAGAAAACAGCCAGAGCCTCCAGAGGCCTCTCCCTCCATCGCTCATTCCTGACAGGTATTTGTTTAATCTGTTCCTGGAGGGCTGCAGTGATGGAGATTCCACACTTCCCCAGGCCCTCGCTTGGCCATGGCTGCTGAGGGAACTTTGCCTTAATGTTTAACAGAGATGTTTTCCTCTGATTTCAACACATCTCATGTCCTTCTCAGGGCAGAGATGGAGAACAGATTATTGCCCCCTGCTTGTTCAAGTCCTCACCAGGTTAAGGAGAGAAAATGTTTTGAGGATAAATGTTGGAACCCTGGTCATATATTTTATACATTAAATTTAATTTATGGTCAATATTTAGTTCCTTTTGTCCTTGTCTGGATAGAAAAAAAAAAAAAATCCTGATAATATCTTTGAGACAAAACCCAACAGGTAAATTCTATCCAGGGAAGGACAAAAGGAATTAAAAAGCACCATGAGGAAGTAGAAATATCTCTTGGGAAGAACTGCAGCCTCTCCATTTCTTGTAGGCTTCCTGGCCCTGCCACTGCCATCAAGCATCCACAAATGATTCCTTACAACCCTTTTCCACCCAGCTGTGCCAGGAGGAAAATCCAAGCTTTGTTTTCCTCTCTTTAGCCTCGTCCTTCTCCTCCTGCCTTCACTGCCACCTCCAGCTGGAGTGCACTTAGAGAGCCCCTGGGGGAACCTGAGGGAGAGCTCCCAGTGCTGCTGTGCCTGAGCTCAGCACAGTTGGGATGAACCCCTCTGCCATCAAACACAATTTATTGCCTCTTCTCACTATTCCAGTCTGATGTTCAAGATGTGACAGCCCCAGTGTCACCCAGTGCTGGATTTGGTACCTGAAAGCTGCACAGACACACCCAGGCAGCTCCAGAACAAAGTGATTTCTGTATAAAACTCACACCTGAGTCCAGCCCGTCATCGTTTCACTTTTCCAGCTGAATTCCAGTGCACAGTTCAGTTGCTGCTTTGTTTTCAACAGTAAAAGGTGTGGCTTTTTTTTTACTCATTTATTCAATTTTTAAGCTTTACATTTTAAGCTCAGCCAGCCTCTCTCTGGTTTTGTCCATGACATCCTTTTCCAGGTCCCTTGCAAAGCAGAAAGCTCAGCCCAGCCTGCCCTCTCCTGGCAGCCAAGCACAGCATCCAACACAGGAACTTCCCAAAGCTGAGCCCAAAAGCAAATCCCCAAGTCAAACATTAAGGCAACTGTTTTTGGAGGGATTAAGGACATGGAGTTGTGGCACCTGGGGACGTGGTTTATGGCCCACAGGGCAGTGCTGGACTCTGATCTTAAAGCTCTTTCCCAACCCCAATGATTCTGTAGCTCAAACAGCACTGAAACAGTGGAGCTGCTTTCAAGTTGCTTGAGGAATTCTTGTCTTGGGAGAAAGGTACTAAAAGCCAACTGCTCTGCTTGCTTTCAAGCTCTATAAAAGCAGCCAAGTACATAAAGGATTTTATCCCGCCATGGTAAAAACCAGGTCACTGAAGGGACTGTGTTGGACACAAAATCATTTCCTCCAGGCTGGCACGAGGATCCCTCTGGCCTGGAACACTCCAGGATGAAAAATGAAAGCAGCAGCAAACCTTGGGAGCAAAACTTCTCTCCCCTCAGCCAATTTCATTGGCCAGATGAATTTTATACACAATAAAGATTTAAAAGCTTTTTTTTTTTTTTCTTTACATCAGAAAGTTATTCATGAACTCACACAAAAATCTTATTCTGAGGAACTCCACCTCTGCTCATGCTGTGACCGCCTTGCTTTAGTGCCAGAAGAAAGTGGCCAGGATGTTAAATGGATTAATCAATGTGGATTACCAAAAATAATGTTTCTGTCACCAAAAAAGTGTTCAGGGGGCTACCCTGGACTCAGACTGTTTCCCCAAAAATCAGACATGGCTCATCATGACACAAATGAATGACACTCCTGTGCTGAGATGTCCAAGGTACAAAAGGGGCAGTTCATTTACAGACCTTGACATTTTATAGAATTCCAGCAGTGACCGTGGGTTGGAGGATGGAAATTGTCCTCTCCAACCACACTGGGCAACCCAACAGTCCATCAATTCTCTCCTCCTCCAGGAAGGAATGCAAAACAATCATTGTTCACATGAAAAGTGAATGAGAAAGTCCATTTCAAAAAATAAAAGATCAGAAGGCTGAAAAGAACTTTAGAAAAACTTTAGAAGAACAGGGGGACAGTCAATATTACAGCTACAATGGATGGCACAGAGATGCCTATTAACCAGACTTAATTGATCATTGCCATATCTTTGTATATGCTTAGTTTTACATTAAATTGCTATTAAAATTGCTGCTAAATTTTAAATTTATTTTATTCACATTTATAAGAAATCAACGACGTAAAATTAACCTAAAGCAACGTAAAATTAACCTAAAACAACGTAAAATTAACCTAAACAATGTGAAATTAATATAAAACAACATAAAATTAACCTAAACAATGTAAAATGAATATAAACCAACATAAAATTAATATAAAACAATGTAAAAGAGAAGCAAACTGCACTGAGGCAGCAACAAGGCTTTAAGAAGCACCCTCACTTCAGATTAGGGATGCCTGAAAAACCTTTTATCTTGGCACAAGAGTTTCTGCTGCTCCCCAGTGTTCTGGGCTCCTCCTGGTCCTTCCTACCCCCAAAACTTCTGCTTCTCATTCTCTGGGTGGGAGCCCAGGGTGTTTCTTTAGCTCTGGGTTCAAAGAGGCTTCTCCTCCTCAGCCTCTCTCCAGGATGAGCAGCAAGAGCAGAGCCCTCATTCTCCTTCCCCGGGGCTGGGAAGGGCAGCAGCTTTTGTCTCCTGTGGTGAAGGTTCTCAGCTGCTGCCAGGATGGATGTGCTGCCTTTGGGGGCAGCTGCCAGGGGAGGCTGGGGGGGAATCTCCTCAGGAAGCTGAACCCAGGCAAGGCCCTGGCCTGCTGCATCTTTACTCAGCCTCATGCTGCGCCTCACCCTGAGGCCGGCGCTGGCACTGCTCCTCCTCCTGCAGCCCTGCAGGGATCCCTCCTGGGTCTGGGGCACTGATAAAATTTCTTCCAGGCTGTAAGAAACTGGGAGATCAGCCCCAGTTACTGCCAGGTTTTCGACAGGAGGGAAGGAGAAGGTACTGCTGCTTCTTCTTCTTGTTCTCCGTGCTGCATCGTCTCTGAGAGAAGCCTTTTGGGAAAACTTGGTTCTCTGGGCACCCTCCTGTACATCCCATTGTTTCAGCAGTTCCAGCCCAGTTAGGAAATTTCCATGTAAATCCTCCTTTTCTGTCAAGAAGTTGTTTTCTTTTGCTGCTTCTTCACATGGAGTCTCTTCACCTTGCTGGAAGCACTCACATGTATCAAAATCCCCTTTGGCATCTGGCCCAGCGTTTGAAAGCTGGGGGAATAAAAAAATAATAATTGTTAAGTGTTTTTTTAAATATAGGCAAGAGGTAATCCATTAAAAAAATGGGTTTCAAACAGCTGAACTGGCTGCTGTTCTCCTCATCACATCAGTCGCCAAAATCCCAACAAAGGACAGGGAATCCTGGCAGGAATCTGTTTCAGTGTGAGGCCAAACTTAGGTTGTTTGGGAAGCAGAGAATGCTGGAAAGGCCAGGGCTGGAAGAGCCCTTAAAGATCATCCCCATTCCACCCCCTGCCACGGGCCCAGCTGAGTTCTGAATGCCCAACACCTCCTCCCAAGGATGGATTTTTCCATGATCCCCAGGCTGCCTGCTCCCCAGTTTAATCACTCCTGAAACAATTCTGCCCCAGGCCAGAGTGGTTTTTAGCCCCACAAAGGTTCATCACTGCTCTGAGGGATGCCCAGCAACCTGCCAGAAATGGCTTCAGAATAATTAGCAAGATGGCTGATGGGAGGTGTTTTGAAAAAGGAAAAAGGTTTTAATTCAAGAAGAAAATAACAAAGTAGACAAAAGAAAAGAGTAAAAGCCCTGCAGGGTGCAGGGAGACACCCTGAAAATGCCCTGAGAGACTCGGTGCTCTCTCTCAGGTATTCAGTGATCTAGGAGGGGTCCCAATAGGAAACAGCCACATTTCCTTGAGGAACACTCAAGGGTCCAAGGGGTGCTTTTGTTAGGATGAGAAGAGCACAGCAGTTTCTGTTTCTCCTTCCTTAGAAGCTCAGAGGTGAAACTCCAACTCTTTCCCAGCATGGAAACCCCTGCCTGGCTGTGGGGTTGCACTGCAGCAGCTCCCAGAGTTTCCCCCCAGCCTCTCCCCTGGGATCCCTGCAGTTACCTCAGGAGCAGACTCCAGGCTCCCTGGCACCTCTCCAGCCTCCAGGAGTCTGGGGTGCATCCTGCAGGCATCCCTGGGTTTGGGGTTCCCCACAGCTGCATCCTCTGAACAAAGCAAAAACAAACTGAGGGAATGCACAGAACCTTCTGCCTGTTAACAAGAAGAGCTTCTGCGTATTTTTACTTCTTCTATCAATTATTTTACTTATTATTTACCTATGTAAAAATAACTTTCTAAACAACCACACCAGGCAAAGAGTGGGGAACAAACCCAGCTTGATCCATTAAATGGACATTTTGAACTCTGCACATCCCTGAACTCTTCATGCCCAACTCATCACCTTAAAGACTATGAAAATAGCAGTACTCAAAGTAAAGAGGTGGATTTCTTTTTTTTTTTTTGGTCCAGATTTACACTGGAGTCCAACAAGAACTAAATTTATCAGTTGGACATTATTAATTTCTTTAGATCCTCCAGACTTTGCTATTACAGAAGCAATTAAAAGTAAAAAAAAATGGGTTTTTTTGTGTAACTGCTGAAATAAAGGAACAGAAAGAGCAAAGTAAAACGAAACAAAAACCCAAATGACCTGTAAAAAGTGCATCTGCCTTTGGTGAGTTTGGAGGCGAGACAGAAGGGGAAAACTCTGGATTTTCAGGAATAGGGCTGAGAAGGGGTTTCTTAGAAGCTATTTCTCTTTTCCCATACAAAGATTTGTCCACTTTTTTCTTTCTTCTTTTCCCATAGCTTGGGTGTTTCGTTTTCTGAAAAGATTGAGAAGGACAATAAAGCACAGAATAAAGAATAAGAATAAACCAGAATAAGAATAAAAAATAGAATAAAAAATAGAATAAAAAAATAGAATAAAAATAATTAAAAAATTAAAAAACTAAATAAAAAAAATAAGAATAAGAAAAGAAATAATAAATAAGAAAACAAATAAGAGCAGAAGTCAGCAACTGCAGTGGCTGGCACTCACCTGGGTCTTCTCAGGAGCAGCTGTGCTTGGATTTTTCTGTCTCTGGACCTTGTTCCTGCTTGGATTTTTAGAGCCTTTGCCACTCTCAGTGCTGGTGGCTCCCCAGCTGCACTGCTCAGTGCCCTCTGCCACGGCCCTGCTCTGCTGAGGAGAAGGGTTTGGGGTGCTTGGGGGCACCTGCTGCTTCTGAAAACCCACCAGAGTCCAACAGGCACCCAAACCAACTGGAATTAATCTCTATCACCTCATTACTGGGGTTGGCACAACTGGAAATTCAATATTACAGATTGATTTCAGGCTGTCCAATCCAGCCCTGCTGGTATTATAATGGAAATGCAATCAATTTTCATCTTCAGGGTTTTTTTTTTAAGAAAATGGGTGACTTTTTTATATTCCTCTGGGTTTTTTTGCCTTCCCCTCTCACCAAAGCTGTCCAACACTGAATCTGAAAGCACTTCTTGTACAATCAATTCTGTGCCTTGAAATTCCAGCAACCAAACCATTTTGTCAGATTGTTTGGAAAAGCTCCTGGAAAACTCAATAGAAAATGTCAATTTAAGTATCAGGCTGTATTTTAAATAACTGGAAAATCATTTTCACTGAAAAATCTCATTTCCTCAAGGCACTGACAGGAGGTATTTCCATATACCTGGACACAGATAATCCTCATACCTGAGGCTGGAAGAACTTCTTTAAGCATCAAGAGGGATAAAAGAACAATTCTGCCTGAAGAAGTTCAAAAAAAAAACAAAATTAATTTTACCCCTAAGGAAACCTCACCTTCCTTTTAGTAAAAGAACGAGTTGTTATCGTGTCAGGTTTGTCAGTCACCACTACAAATGAAAAAAAAAAGGATTTTTAATCAGTTTTAATGCAGATTAATCACATTTTGAATAAACATTATGCACTTCAGCCACTTTAGTCCTGAGTAGAAACTTAATCTTGAGGACTATCAAACATGGCAAGATAAAAAAAAAAAATCTACTTTGCTCTACAAAGTAGAGGAAAACTCAGCTTGGGAGGATTTGGTCACAATAATTAGAATATCCATAGCTTTCACAGATAAATATGCACAACCCACTCTCAATTCTCTTGTTGTTGGGTTGCTGTTTAAAAATCATGAAAATTACAATATCAGAATCAAGATTCTAACAAAAAAAATTACTTTAGGCAGTAAAATTTTCATAGAAAGATATCACAAGTTTAAATAAGATCCAGTAAAGCTCAGGTAAACCCTGAAGATACTTTCAATTTAAATGCTAGCAATCAAATCTTAACACAACTGAAATATGTCCCCTGTATTAAAAAAAAATACCAACAAAAGAATGAGCCAAACCCCTCAACTCTCAATTTTCAGGTACAAAAATTTATTATCTACTGATAAAAACACAAGTTGGGGTTACCTTCTGCGTTTTCAGCAGGTGAAGGAGCTTCTGCAGCAACAGAACCTTCCAGGAATTCTGGGAGGGGCTCAATATCTTCCTTCAAACAAAAAAAAATGACATTTTTTAGCAATAAATTACAGCAGATATTTGATGGACCTTGTCCATCAGTGTTTGTAGACAAAGTGGTTTTGTTTCCTTAGAGAAAACATCTTTGCTCTGCGTGGCAAAAAGAATCACAGCAGCAAAATATAAGAAAAAAAAAAAAGTGAAGGGAGAAACATTTCAAGGCACAGAAACCTTCTGGAACAGCTCTCCAGGCCAAAGTGCTGCTCAGAATTCCTAAAAACTCAACTTTTCAGTCTGATTCTAGAACTCCAAGCAGACTTGACTTTAATATTTCAGCAAATTCTTTTCCAAACCAAGGAGGCTGGAGGGGGAGTTGACCAAGAACTGACCATTCCCAGGGGATGGAGAAGAACAAACTCACATCCAGGAGGAGCAGATGCTCCTCAGTGAGGAATGGCCTTGGGGAGGCTCCTCTGTATAAGGGGCTGTTGGCAGGCAGGCTTTGGTCAAAGATTTCAGGGCTCAGAACTTCCCCAAAAGTCACTTTTTTCTTCTTGGGTGTTTTGAAGCTCTGACTGTCAATTGTCTCTGTTGGAATAGAATGAAATAAACAGCTGAGTGAAGGGGAACTGGCAGAGAGCAGAGGCTTTGTAAGAGGTTTAAATATTCTCCTAAAAACCACCACCCAAACAATCAGCAAAACACCCCCCCTGCATGGCCTGTGAGGCCAGGATTTTCACTCCAGATTTATTTAAAAAATGAAGGAAGAAACAGACAAAATTGACCACCTGATCCCCAAGTTTCAGTTGAGAAGTGTAAAACTCCTTTAAAACTCAGGCATTCTATTCTGGTGTTCAAGGCTTTCTGAAGTTTTGGGGTGGGATTGATTTTTTTGGCTAGACTTTCCTTCCCTTGGCAATCTTGTTTTCCATGTCAGCAGCAAGATGCCACAAGGAGGTCATTCAGTGGTGATTAATCCCAACAACCAGACTTTGCAAAGAGGCAAAACCTTTCCATCCCACACAACACTTATTTGAAAAAGAAATAAAGAAAGCCAAGGGATTTTTTTTTCTTAGAAAGGGGAATCTGACCTGTTTGCAACATTTCAAAGGCTTTTACACAACTGGAGACTGCAGCAGACTCACCTCCTCCTCTGTCAATGGCACTGTTTGAGTATTCCTGCCAAATTTAATCGATACAATTTAATTAAAGGATTGCCATCTAAGCAGCATTCAATCATCAGTCCTTTTGCTTAACCAAACCTACTTGTTTGCTGCATGATTAAAACTCAAACCCATTCATTTCATGGAATCATGGAATGGTTTGGGTGGGAAGGGAGCTTAAAATGATCCAGTGCCCTTCCTGCCATGGCAGGGACACCTCCCACTGTCCCCAGGCTGCTCCAGCCCGGCCTTGGGCACTGCCAGGGATCCAGAGGCAGCCACAGCTCCTCTGGGAATTCCAGCCCAGCCCCTCCTCACCCTCCCAGCCAGGAATTCCTGCCCAAAATCCCATTTAAATCTCCCCTTTCCCAGTTTGAAGCCATTCCCTGTGTCCTGTCCCTCCAGCCCTTGTCCCCAGTCCCTCTCCAGCTCTTCTGGAGCCCCTTTAGGCCTGGAAGGGGCTTTGAGGTCTCCCTGGACCTTTCTCTTCTCCCTTGGGCACTGCCAGGGATCCAGGGGCAGCCACAGCTGCTCTGGGAATTCCAGCCCAGCCCCTTCTCACCCTCCCAGCCAGGAATTCCTTCCCAATATCCCATCCATCCCTGCCCTTGGTCAGTTGGAAGCCATCCCCTGCTGCTCCTGTAAAGCCTCTCTCTATTTTTCCTGTCACCCCTTCAGGTCCTGGAAGGTGCAATTGGGTCACCCCAGATCCCCTCACAACATGAAAGCTGCCAAGATGACCCAGGAGCGTTAAATGATTTCCAAATCATTTCCAAACCACAGCAGTTCAGTCACCAAAGCACCTTTAAGCTCATCCTGAGTGCAAGCACTGAACCAACCTTGGGGTTGTCCCAGAGCTCCACGGGGCACGGGCTCCTCTTCAGGATGGGTCTCAGCAGGGAGCTGCTCTGGAAAAGGTCACTGCTGGGAGTGTCCCTTGTTCCCAGAGGTGTCCCAGGGGTTTGGCTTCCACCCAGCATCCCCAGGCTGACATCTTCCACAAGCCCAGCCTTCCTGGGGCTGAGATCTGAGACAGCATCGCTGCCACCGCGCTCACCGCCGGCAACGTGAGAGCGAGCACAGAGCTGTGACACTGAGAGGTGGAAGGAAAACCAACAAAACTTCAGAGCTAAAACCATCAGCTGTCAAAGTGCACACATCACCACAGGTCCTGTGCAGGAACACCCCACAAAAATCCATCAGTCTGTCAATTCAGGCTCTTTTTTTTTGTGCCTTTTGTGTGTTTGCTATTTTCAGAAGTTTGTAAAACATACAAAAAAGGAGCACTACACAAAGGAAAAGTTAAATCAGGTCTCTACTGCATCCTAAATCAACACAAGCTGACAAATGTCAGCTGAAACATTGCCTGACAAATATTCTAGTTTTTTTTTTTAATTAATGAGAATTTAACAAAGATTATGACATGCTGAATCCTCTTACCGTGGCCTGCTTCCAGGGTATCTGCAGTTACAACAGGCTCCAAGGATTTAACACGATTTTCTTGCTCAGAAACCCATTCCTAAAGAAAAAGTTACAGGATTTTTACAACAGCACGAACTATGGAGGGTTTTAATCCCACAGATAAGGATTTCAGAGTTTTCTCCATCATCCACTATTTCAGCTGAATTTATAGTCCCAAAACACCCAGGGAAATGCTTAGAAATTGCTTAATTAGTTAAATGCTTAGCAGGATCAGACATGGTAAATGAAGAAATTGTCTATTCTAATGTCTAACTCAGGGGTTTCTCCCCAGTTCAAGGCACCTTTGCAGCAGGAGGGTCAAGGGCAGTCACAGCTCGGTCTGGGGACAAGATGTTGCAGATCCTGAGCTCACTCCTGCTGCTCTTGGTCCCATTTCCACTTGAATTTTCTTTCAGATCAGCTCCTCTGCTGCCCAACATGAACTTTTCTCTCCAGTGCTCCAGGTTCAGATCTGTTGTAAAAGGTCCTTTGTTCTGAGCTGCATCGATTCAAAATAAAACAAACGCCAAACAAACCACAAAGAAAAAAACTTCAGGTTTTGCAATGAATTCTCTTTTTGTGTTTCTTCATCAAGAGGTATGAAAAGTCAGGTAATGTTCTAGGCAGGGAGAAAATACATTTTTTAGATCTACTTTGAAAATAACATCACCAACCTTCAAAACAAGTGATCCTTTTCATACAAATGTTCTTAAGAGCAGCAATAACAAAGAAATAAAATGAAAACCATTCTCCTTTTCATGGAAAGAAGTGCAAAAACATTAATGCTCAGCAAGAAATCCATCAAAGAGTGCAAATCTAGGAACTAAAACTAAGGAAAGAGTCCCGAAAGCACAAGTTTTCAGAGAAACCATCAGGGTGCATCATAAGATGGTTTAAACAAGACAAACCTCAAAGCAAGGACAAACACCTGTGCTGAGCCTTAAAAAAGAAGATTATTTTGTTTCCTATGAAGTATTTCTAGTGAAGGAAGAGCTGAAATTTAAGGTAAATCACTGACCAGGATATTTAATCAACTTACAGGAACCTCTTTCCTGGGAAGGCTCCCCCAGGTGTGAGAGCCCAGACTCCCCCTCAGCCTCTTGCAGGGATTTAAAGGCTTGGAAAGCAGCAATGCTGTCCTTGAGGAAGTTCACATCTGCAGGTTTGAAAGGACTGATCTGCCAAAAACCAAAATGAACCCCATCAGGCATTTCTTCCCTCACTGTTTGAGCTTTAATGGTTTGTATTTGCACTTTGATGTGAAATACAAAGATTTCATCGGGCTGCAATTGTATCTGTACAGTAAAAATAAGGAGAAAAAGGAACTTTACCCAGAAATCTGGTGGATTTTATTGAATTGAATCTGTTCCTCCAGTCTAGAAGTTGCTTTCTGACAGCCCAGGGCAGTTCAAGTTATGAGCAAATTAACCAAGTCACGCTTGAATTGATTTCACTTGGAACCACCAACACTTTAATTACCCAAAAAACTAAGTGCAGCAAAGACAGGGAAGTAACAAAAGTTAAAATACATCAGCAAGCTCAACATGGAGAAGAAACTCCAGCCTCTAAACAAAACCTGGAGCATCCCCTTGGCCTGAACCAAGGTGACCAAGGGACAGCAGCAAATGAATGCCCTGCTCATCCCTTCTGCTGGGCTCCTCCCAAGATTTGCCTCTCCCCTTCTCCCAGCACAGGGGGGTTCCTGGAGGGAATGGAAGTTCCCCATCAGGTGTTTGGGAAGGACTCTCACCTGGGTGAAAGCTTCTTGCTGCCTGCTCCTCCTCTGCTGGGCCAGGAACTTGATCAAGGTGTTGTTTTCTGGTGATCCCCTCAAGCCAATGGTTGATCTTCTTCTAAATTTTCGTGAAGTTGGGGAAGCCGCTGCAAAAGGGGTAAGAGGAGAGGTTAAAAAGAAAAAAACGAAGTGTAAACCCACAAAAATGTTTTGCAATACCTAAAGCTCTGAGATGGTAATTTTTTTATCCTTTTTCAGGTTGATTAATGCCATTTATTCTAAGATACAAAATTACCTGCTCAGCCCAAGAAGCCTCCCTGAGCACATCAAATTAAGTGCCTAAAAGCAATTAATCACAAACCAAGCGATTTGAGCTTTTCAATTGCTCGTTAGCGTTTACCAACAGTTGCAGAATTTGTCTTGCAGCTCCCTTGTGAAACTCAAGACACTCCATTAACTGAAGAGAGAGAACCAGGGAGGTTTAACTGTGGAGGATACAACCTGGACAGTGAAATGGTCTCATTTCCCTACAGATGGGATCCCCTACAAAGATGTTGTAGCAAGAGCCTCTCAGAGTGTGCTCCTGTGGGGAGACCAAAGGAGATGCTGCTGAGGGCAGTCTCCCCTCTGTGATAATTACAGCTGTGTTAATTATCCTGGAGTAGAAACAGCCTTGCCCTAACAGCCATGGGGGTGATAAAGGGTGAGTGAGCTGGGCAGGGTCAGCTGGAGGCTGCTGGCTGGGCTGTGCAGAGCCAGGGACAGGAGGTGGTGCCAGGGCCAGCACAGGTGAGCTGCTGCAGGTGGGACAGACAGGGTGAGGTGGCCCTGCCAGGGACAGGAAGGGACAGAGCCACAACTGAAGGAGAGCCAGAGCTGTGTGGAGCTGCATGTAGAAGACACAAAGAAAAGGTATAGAAAACTTTTTGAATAAGAAGATGCTGATACTTGAAGCCTTCTGATGATTCTAACGAAGCACCTTCAGGGCAGTGTTGACTGCCACATGCTCCTGGGCATGTTCAAGCTCTGATCTCCTCAATCTGCCCTAAATTAGAGCCTTTGGCACCAGGTTGGGTTAAACAAAGCTGGAGAAACCCCTCTGAGAAAGACAAAAAAAAAAAAAAGCTTCACCCGTGGGTTGTTTCCCAAAACTTCCCTGAAGGCATCCCAAACTTAGCAGTTATCAGTGCAGCAAAATCAACAGTTGTTTTTTTTTTTTTTTCCTCTGTTCAGACAGTCCAAAAATCAGCTTTACCTTCCATTTTGTTCCTCTCAGGAGTGGAGCAGTCATTTCCCAAGGGAACAGCTCGTCTGCTGGAGAGATCCTCTTTGGTGTGCAAAGGCAAGGGAGATTCACTGAGCACCCCAAAAGAGCTCCCAGGGAGCTGCCAGCTCACATCAGAGCCCTGGAGGTGACACAAATCCTGCTCGGGGCATTTCAGGGGACGTCTTGATGGCCGTGTCTGGCTCCCTTCAGTGAAATTCTCCTTCCTGGATGGTCTGATGACTTTGGATTTGGTCACTTTGCAGCTCTTCTGGTCTCTGGATGGAGGGAAAGAGACCTCTTCCTTCTGTTCAGGACAACCACTCTCATTTTCTTTAACTTTCAGGGGAGTTTTATATCCTCTGAGCATTTTTTTGGGGACTTATTTGAACTCAGCCTCTGCTCCTGTAATTACAGAGTCCTATTAAAAAGGAGAAAAAAAAAATTCTTATTTGGTAAGGGCAAGAGCTTCTCCCAAATCCACATTTTTTTCCTGGACAAGGTGTTTAACAGTGGGGCAGTGTCGCTCACAACATAAAGAATTCACACCCACACCTTGCGATGTCCGAGGCAGGAAAGAGAAGGGTTTATTTACAGAATCAACATTTTTTATCGAACTCCAGGAGTGACCATGGATTGGAGGAAGAAAATCATCTTCTCCAACCACACTGGGCAACCCAACAGTTCATCAACAGTCTCCTCCTTATGAAAAAGGAGGAGGAAAATTTCTAGATTTTACAATAACAAGAAGGTCGTTTATACAAAAATGTGTCTGACTCCAAAACACAGAAGGCTAAAAATAAGACTTTTCCAAACTCCTTAACGGGGGACAAAGGAGAACGGCAAAAACCCAGACAACCCAGGACAGGAAGGGAGATTTATCCCCCAAAAACTGCAGGGAAAGGACACAAGAGGCAGGAACGAGAAAGAAAAACCCCAACCCGGCGCTCCCTCGCTCTGTATCACCCCCTGGGCAATCGCACCCCACAGCACACCCAGGGTACCCCCCGCTCCTGTTCCCGGCCACCACCGAGGGCTCCCCGCTTCTATTCACCCCCGAGGGTTCCTCGCTCCTGTTCCCGGCCTCCACCGAAGGTTCCTCGTTCTAAGATGTTCTTAAAGGACATTTGTACGACGACTCCCTACCGAGTCGTCACCACCTCAGCGCAGCGCCCGGCCCGCCTCACGCTTTCAAACCGAGCCACGCCCCTGCGGATCCCTCCGCGCCCCCTCCCCTTCGCTCACTCCCAGCGCCCCCCGCAGCCACCCCAGCCCCAGCAGCACCGCAGGGAGGGCGGATCATGGGGGCGACCCTGGTGGCGACCCCTCTCCGCTGCTCTGCCCCGGCGCTCCGCGGGGCTTGGCGGGGAGAGGGGGGACTCTTTGATCCGGCGGAGGGATCGCGGTCCGTTGGGACGCAGCACCGCTTTGGTGCGGGAGAGGGGGAAAAAAAAAAATAAAATAATTAAATGAATTCATTCAACGACCCGCGCGCACGTGACGGGCGGCAACCAATCGCAGAGGGATTATGCAAATATAGCCGCTTCTTCCTCTCGCGATTGGCTGTCGCCCCTACTTTGCCCCGCCTACCCGCTGCCCATTGGGCGGGCGCGCGGCGCCGCGCGGTGGTGATTGGTCGTGGGGCCTGCCCGTCAGCGCCCGCCCCCTTCCGGGTGTCGGCGCGGCGGCGGGCGCAGCATGAGGCGGGTGACGCTGTTCGTCAACGGCAGCGCCCGCAACGGGAAGGTGAGGCCGGGCCGGGGCCGGACACCGCGCTCCCCGCTGGGCCCTGCCCGCCACTGCCCTCCCCGCAGCCCCCCGGGGCAGCCGGGCCTGTGCAGGGAATCGCCAGGGAATCGCGACAGGCGGGGGTTTGTCGCGGGTGGAGGCGCTCTGGGGAGTCGCCTCCGGCTGCTCGTGTCAGGCACAGCTGTGGGATGAGGGCTCTGAGGGGAGGCTGACCTTGCGGGGGGGGGGGCGTACTCTGGGAAATAATGGCAATTAATTGTTTAAAATCTCGCTAAAACCGTCTCAAGGCTGAAAACAGTGATTTTTAGGCCCAACCAGTGCTTGTCCAGCAGAGGAAAAAGCCCGGGGATGCTGTTCCACAGAGAGTCCCTCCGCCTTCTTGATGTTTCCATCCACATGCCGAGTGTAGATGTTAACGTGGCCGTGCTTAATGTGTAATTCTCTTAATTCTGGCCACGATCCCGCTATTTTCACGCGGGCCTGGGGTTGGTGTGGCCGCATTTCTGCCGAGTTGTGTCCGTGACCGTGATTTTCCATCCCCAGTGCCGACAGCTCATGTGCCTGTCCTTTAACCCTCGCTGTTTTACATTTGGGACAGGCTTGGAACAGAACAGGCAACAAGATTTCTTTAGGGAAAATAAAGAATTGGCTTCTATTCTGACAGCACCAGCTATTCCCTGGCTGCTGTTGCAGGGAGTTTTGGTGGGAGCTGTGCAAGAGTCCCCCTGGTTTTGTGCTCCAGCACCAGAGCTGGGCTTTTCCCCTTGTTCCTTGGTCGAGATCCAAATGGATTTTGTCTCCTCCTGATTGTGAAAAACGACGTTTCGCCTTTTTATATTAATTGATAAGTTTAATAGAAATAAAATAAAATAGAATAAAAATAGACAATAAAGGAGGAAAAAAAACCCCAAAGCTCTTTTCGGCCCAGGTGCTGATTGCAACAACATCAGCACACTGTCTTTTTTCAGATCCTTTGTTTTTAAGGACTTCTGTGTTACATATTTAAATGAGCTAATACATGATTCAAATACTCATTTTTGGTTTCAAGACTTCCCTTAATTATGCAGTTTTTCTATGTGGCCTTGCCAAGTCTAGACAGAGGTAGTAAATCTTTCTTCTTCAACAAGGCTCAGTTGTTCCTTATCTTCAGGGATTCCAGCTGGCCCTCCTGTCTTCTATCTCTTTGAGGAATTAAAAAAACAACAATCCCATCTCTACTTTGTTACAATCTAAGAATATTTATCTATCACAATTTTTTTAAATTCTATTAATAAAAAAAAAAACCCATGCAATATAACTTTCCCATATTATACATAAAGCAATCTACTCGTTATATACGAAAAGCCAACTCCAAAATACATGCATTTATAACATGATGAACCTGAGCTTTGGGAGCACGGTGCCAGGGGTTTGTGTTTTTTTTATTGATTTTTTTTATTTATCCTCTCTTCTCCTCCTCCCCCAGGTCGTGGCTGTGTATGGGACTCTCTCAGATTTGCTCTCTGTGGCCAGCAACAAGCTCGGGATAAAAGCCACCAGCGTTTACAACGGCAAAGGGGGGCTCATTGATGATATTGCTTTGATTAGGTGAGGATCAGCCAGGAGAAGGCAAATCAGGGCTGTGGATTAAGAGGCCTAACCTCTTAATCCTCCTTAATCCACACCCTGTGCTTTCCCTAAAAAAAAAAAAAACAAAGAGATGTGAGCATTTCCAGCCAGGATGCCCAAAGGTGCTTTGGTGTCTTTTTTAATTCCAAACCATTTATTGATTCAGAGCTTGATAGAAGCTGTGTTTGAAGCCTTTTCAGCTCCTCCTGTGTTGATTCCAGGGCAATGTTTGTGCCATGTTCCAGTCAGCCCTGCAGTGGGGGGTTTTCTGTAAAGGAGACAAATTCTGTCACTGCTCTGGCTCCACAGAATAGTCCCAGACTGGGGAGAAAAGCAGCTGTTTTGGAAGAATTAATTGATTACACAAATGGTCCCTACCTGGCTGCTGCAGATAAAATCTCTGGTCAAGTCCATTCCAATCCAGTAGAACCTGCAAAATACAGAATAAAAAAAAAAAAAAAAAAAAAAAAATCAAGAAGAAGTTCCAGCTAATGGCCACTGGTCATAATTTATCTGAAAGTAATCAGGAGAGGTTGCACTGTCAATTAGGTGAACAATAAATTACCATTAACCTTCTTTTTTTTCTCTTCCCTCTGCCCCCCCTCCTGTCTCAGGGATGATGATGTTTTGTTTGTCTGTGAAGGGGAGCCCTTCATTGGTGAGTCTGTCATTCTCATATTTAACCTTTCATTTACTAGAGTTTATTTTGCTTCCATGTAAACTTGAGATTTAATTGCGTGGCGTTTTCAGAAGCTGCCTCATTGTAATTAAAGAACAATTCACAGTTTTCCCAAGTAATGGCTTTGTTTCTTCTCTGCAGATCCTCAGACTGATGGCAGAGCCCAGGAGGAGCTGACAGGGTCCCACACAGACTGGCTGACTCTCAATGTGGGGGGCAGATATTTCACCACCACCCGGTAAAAAATGGTCTTCCAAAAAAACTCAGAGACTCCATTTCAGTACAAGCAGAAGACCTTAAAAAGTAACTGAGTGTGAAGCAGGAGGTCTTTGACTCCTGCAGCTTTCTCTGTATTTGCCACCACAGTTTTTTTTTGCAAGAAATTAATCCTTAAATATTTACAGAGGAAGGAATATGGTTACATTTTGGGGGATGGTTCAAGTAATAACATTTAAACTCCAATCTTCTTGGAGGGCACATGGCAAAGTTTATTGAAAGACTGATTGATTTATACAGTGAAGAGGCCTGATAGTTTAGAGCCTACACCTCTCTGCAAACATCTTTGCCAGTGAACAAGTTGGGAAAACACCAGGTATCAGGAGGAGGTGATCTGCAGGGATTGTTTTGGGTTCCTCTTTACAATTTCCCTGGCCAGAATGAGAGTTTGTATGTGCTTGGCTTTCTCACAGCTCCCAAGCCACTGCCTGGAGCTAAAAATCTATTTTCTGGTCACTGTCTGAGAGTTGTGTGCTTATCTTTCTCACAGGCTTTGAGTAACTGCCTGGAGGCTGAAAAATCTGTTTTCTGACCAGGGTCAGTCCCTACAAAGGAAGAGTAAAGTTGGGCTGCTTTTGTTTTCTAGGAGCACTTTGGTTAACAAAGAACCTGACAGTATGTTGGCACACATGTTCAAAGACAAAGGTGAGTATCTTGAGATAAACTTCATTACTTTTAAGTAATAAATGAGCAAAGTAGGCAAAAGTCACTGTCAAGCTGTGGCTCTTGTTCATAAAGTGAAATATCCAATGTTAAAGTACCAGAGCAGAACAGAGAATTATTTTTAATAGCTTTATTTCTCTCTGTTTCTCATCTCACCACATAATGTTGATCATCTCACAAACTGCAAATACACCTCCCATCCTTTGTGAGTACTTTGGGTCCTTTTTTTTTGGTTTGTTTATTTGATTTGAGGTTTTCATCTTGTTGCATCTTCTCAGTTCTGTCAGCAGAGCCAGTGAGCAAACTCTGCACGAGGCAGCCTTGGGGAGACAATCAGGCTAAAATTTCAGTGCTGCTTTTATCCTCACCATGCTTCTTTTGTATGTGGTGAACATTCAGTTATTTAGAGCAGGAACAAGTTCATTTTAAGCTGATTTTTTTTTCCCCCTTCCCCACTCCTCTTCTCCTTCCTCCTCTCTCCAAACCACCCTTCCAAGTGGAATGTTTGCTATTCCAGTCCCCTTTGGTAATTAAAAAAAACCCCAAAAAACCCCAAAATCTCTGAAAACTGAAGCAAATTCTCTTCTCTTAACTACCTCAAAAGTAATTTTATATATATATATGTTGTGGAAACAGATGCTTGGGGGAATAAGCAAGATCCTAGAGGAGCTTTCCTCATTGACCGCAGTCCCGAGTATTTTGAGCCCATTTTGAACTATTTACGGCACGGACAGCTCATTGTAAATGATGGCATTAATTTGCTAGGTAGGTACTGCCTGTCTGACATCTCCTGAATTATTCTTCCTCCTTGGAGTTAAAGCTTTGCCCCTCTCAGGTGCCCCTTGGTGAAGCCCAGGGGGAGCTTTGTGTGCTCACCCCATCCCATGATTGGGAGTTTTTTCCTTTGGTGGATTGATTCTCAGCAGGGCAGCTCCATGTGCTTGGTTTAATGAGGGTAGGCTGGTCATTTCTCTTTGGAGCCTTAAAAAAAATCCATACTGGATTAATATCTGCAATCCTGGAGTTGATTTCTTTAACCTAATGGAAGTGTTGTGTCTTGAGTTAAAATATCCATACTGGATTAATATCTGGAATCCTGGAGTTGATCTCTTTAACCTAATGGAAGTGTTGTGTCTTGAGTTAAAAAATCCATCCTGGATTAATATCTGGAATCCTGGAGTTGATTTCTTTAACCTAATGGAAGTGTTGTGTCTTGAGTTACAAAAACCCATACTGGATTAATATCTGGAATCCTGGAGTTGATCTCTTTAACCTAATGGAAGTGTTGTGTCTTGAGTTAAAAAATCCATACTGGATTAATATCTGGAATCCTGGAGTTGATCTCTTTAACCTAATGGAAGTGTTGTGTCTTGAGTTAAAATATCCATACTAGATTAATATCTGGAATCCTGGAGTTGATCTCTTTAACCTAATGGAAGTGTTGTGTCTCGAGTTGTGTTTTTCCTTTTAGCTGCAAGCAAACCTTTCCTCTCTCCCCAGTTACATCCAGTATAATGTGTGTGTGTTCTCCAGTAAGGGCAGAGGAGGGTGCTGCTCTCTGGATCAACAATTCCTGGAATAACCAGCACTGCTTTCTTTGTAGGGGTCTTGGAGGAAGCCAGGTTTTTTGGGATCGACTCCCTCATTGAACACCTGGAAATTGCTATTAAGGTACCTTGCTCTCTTGTAAACCCTGGATGCACCTCCTGCTCTCCCAGGGAATGTGGAATTCATTGCTGTCCCCAGAATTCCCAGGGAATGTGGAATTTATTGCTGTTACCTGCTTTCCCAGGGGATGTAGAACTCAGTTCTATCCCTGCTCTTCCAGGGAATGTGGAACTCAGTTCTATCTCTGTTTTCCCAGGGAATGTGGAGCTCAGTTCTGTCCCCAGAATTCCCAGGGATGTGGAGCTCAGTGCTGTCCCTGCTCTTCCAGGGAATGTGGAACTCAGTTCTATCTCTGTTTTCCCTGGGATGTGGAGCTCAGTGCTGTCCCTGTTTTTCGTGCTCTCCCAGGGAATATGGAGCTCAGTTCTGTCCCTGTTTTCCCTGGGAATGTGGAGCTCAGTGCTGTCCCTGCTCTCCCAGGGATGTGGAGCTCAGTTCTGTCCCCAGAATTCCCAGGGATGTGGAGCTCAGTGCTGTCCGTGCTCTCCCAGGGGATGTGGAGCTCAGTGCTGTCCCTGCTCTCCCAGGAATGTGGAGCTCAGTGCTGTCCCTGCTCTCTCCCCAGAATTCCCAGCCAGCTGAGGATCACTCTCCCATCTCTCGGAAGGAGTTTGTCCGATTCCTGCTGGCAACACCCACCAAGTCCGAGCTGCGCTGTCAGGTGAGGGAGCTCAGCCTTTGTCTTCCCAACAAAACTGCAGGAATTGCTTCCCAACACCTGATCCAGCCCTGCCCTCTCCCAGTTTCAAAGCACAGCCTGTTTTAGGGAAATGCACGAGCCTTGAGAGCTTTGCATTTACATTTTGTGGTGTGATGTAATAGAAGAAATGATCTTGGGAGTGTTTGTTTGTACAGAACCATGGAAGGGTTTGAGGTTGGGAGGGACCTGAAGGATAAACTTGTTCCAGTCTGCCAAGGGCAGGGACACCTCCCACTGTCCCCAGGCTGCTCCAGCCTGGCCTTGGGTACTGCCAGGGATCCAGGGGCAGCCACAGCTGCTCTGGGAATTCCATCCCAGCCCCTCCCCACCCTCCCAGGCAGGAATTCCTTCCCAAAATCCCATCTAAACCTGCTCATGGAACCATGGAATGGTTTGGGTTGGAAAGGACCCTAAAGCTCCAGTGCCACCATGGACAGAGACATTTTCCACTGGATCAGGGTGGCTCCACCTGGCCTTGGGCACTTCCTGGCATCCAGGGGCAGCCACAGCTGCTCTGGGAATTCCAGCCCAGCCCCTCCCCACCCTCCCAGGGAGGAATTCCTTCCCAGTATCCCACCCAACCCTGATCTCCAAATCCATTGCCCCTGGTCCTGGCCCTGTCCATATAAAAAGTCTCTCCCATCTTTTTATCAGCCCCTTCAAAGTTACTGGAAGTGTTTCAGCACATCTGTACAGATTTATATACACAACTACCCAGCCTTTGATTCTTTTGTCTCCACACCTCCTCCTCCTCCTCCTCCTCCCCTCCTGTGACCATTTTTGGGGGGATGTTCACTGCCTTTTCCAGGGCCTGAATTTCAGCGGCGCCGACCTTTCCCGCCTGGATCTTCGCTACATCAACTTCAAGATGGCCAACCTGAGCCGCTGCAACCTGGCCCACGCCAACCTCTGCTGTGCCAACCTGGAGAGAGCTGACCTCTCTGGCTCCGTGCTGGATGTAAGGAGTGCTGCAGCCCTGCCCAGCCCTGCACCTGGCTCAAGAAACAGGGATTGGAAGAATAACAACAACAAAAAAAATCAGTTTCCCAGTGTTTTCGGTGATTGTTCGAGCGCTCTCACGCTTCCTGCAGTAACAGCTGGAAAAAGATTCCCTGAAAGCTCCCTGGGCATCATCCTTTTCCCCAGCTGGCTCTTTCCTGTTCCTTCTGGGCTGCTGCAGGTGGCTCACCTGTAAAAGCAGCTCACCTGTGGCCAGGTGCCCTCCATGCCCTGCCACAGCTGCAGAAAGCAGCTGGAGCTGCTGGTGTGGGGGAGAGATGTGCAGGGCAGAGGCCTCAGCACCCCTGGGTGTGGATAAGGAGCTGCTTCCCTGGAGGATCCATGGAGTTCTCAGCTCACACCACCTTGATTTTTACACACAATCAAAAAGCACATGAAGAAACTATACCAAAAAAAAACCAAAACAAACAAAAAGGTGCATCAAGAACTTACCTCAGATGCTTAAACCACCCCAAAGTTGAAACTAACCTTGAATTTAAGGAGATCAAGCTGTTACTGTAGAAATACAAAGGAGGAATAAGAACCAGTGGAGCTCAGCTGGAATCCCCCAGGAGCTGGAGTTCCACAGTTCTTTCCAGGGGGCTGTGTCTCCCTTGCAGTGCAATTTCTGTTTTGTAGTCTCAGCTCTGAGGGGGGTTCAGTTGCAGTGCAGGGTTTAAATCTGTGTTCTGCTGGTTTTTTGGGGTATTTATCTTCACACCCTGGTGACTCCTGTGCTGTCTCTGCCAGTGTGCAAACCTGCAGGGGGTGAAGATGCTGTGTTCCAACGCAGAGGGAGCATCCCTGAAAGGCTGCAACTTCGAAGACCCATCAGGCCTTAAAGCTAATTTAGAAGGTAAGTTGTTGCCTGTTAATTATTCCCTGGAAACAGCCCAGTTGCCTGTACATTTATGTGGCAAAAGTTCAGCTGTGTTTGTAACAGTCCACGTGGAAGAGCCCACAGCTCTGGGCTGGTTTTGCCAAATAATCATTGAATTCCCAGTTCTGCCTGGACCTCTCCCAGGTCATTGAATTCCCAGTTCTGCCTGAACCTCTCCTGTCACACACAACACAAAGAACTGACACACACTGAGATGTCCAAGGCAGAAAAGAGAGTGATTTATTGACAGCTTTAACATTTATAGAATTCCAGCAGTGACCATGGATTGGAGGAAGAAAAAAATCTTCCTCTCCAACCACGCTGGGCAACCCAACAGTCCATCAGCAGCCTCCTCCTTGTGAGAAGAATGTAAATATTCTTACACTCTGAGGTGTTTAAGGCAGAAAGGGGCAGTTTATTTACAAATTTTAACATTTATAGAATTCCAGCAGTGACCACGGATTGGAGGAAGAAAAATCTTCCTCTCCAACCACGCTGGGCAACCCAACAGCCCATCAGCAGCCTCCTCTTTGTGAGAAGAATGTAAATGTTCTTACAGGCTGAGATGTTTAAGGCAGAAAAGGTGAAGTTTATTTACAAATTTTAACGTTTATAGAATTCCAGCAGTGACCATGGATTGTTTGGAGGAAGTTTATTTACAACTTTAACATTTATAGAATTCCAGCAGTGATCATGGATTGGAGGAGGAAAATCTTCCTCTCCAACCACACTGGGCAGCCCAACAGCCCATCAGCAGCCTCCTCCTTATGAGAAGAGTGTAAATGTGGTTAGATTTTACAATAACAAAAAGTTGTTTATATGAAATTGTATTTGACTCCATTACAAAGGCATAATAATAAGACTCTAAAATTGAAGTGACAGAGGAGAACAGCAAAAAAAAAAACCCAGACAGCACTCTCCCAGCTGAGCCAGCTGTTAGGAAGCATCACCTGGAGCATTTGTGCCTGGTTGCAGGTGCCAACCTGAAGGGAGTGGACATGGAGGGCAGCCAGATGACCGGGATCAACCTGCGGGTGGCCACGCTGAAGAACGCCAAGCTAAAGAACTGCAACCTCCGAGGGGCCACGCTGGCAGGCACTGACCTGGAGGTGAGTTAGCAGCCATCTCCTCTCCATTGATCCATAAATACATCCCTTAGAACGCTCATCCCTCTCCATATATCCATAAATACATAAATGTGCACAAATGGAAGGTCGTTTGGGGGATTGCTGCCTTTTCTCCTGTCTTTGGACAGACAGGTCTCTGCCAGGCAAAGCTGGAGTTTCCCTTGGAATGGGGAATGTAAACCCCTCACCCCTCCCAAATTATAATTTCGCAATTCAGGGCTTTCAGGCAAAGATTTGGGAACAGGAATAACAGTTCTTTACTGGGAATATTAACAATACAAATGGAGTAGAAAAACAAAACCACCCAACCAAACCAGCAAACAAACAAACAGCAATCCTGGAGAACCCTGACAGAGTCAGAGCTCCAACCTGACACCCTGTTGGTCAGGGGGTTGGGAGCAGCCCCAAAGTGAGTCCTGCTGGAGTGGCAGAGGTGGTTCTGGTGGGGCAGAGATGATCCTGTAGAACAAGGGTCCAGTGATGGTGAGGAGGGTCCAGTGATGGTGAGAAGGGTCCAGGGGTGGTGAGAAGGGTCCAGGGGTGGTGAGAAGGGGTCCAGGGATGGTGAGAAGGGTCCAGTGATGGTGAGAAGGGTCCAGGGGTGGTGAGAAGGATCCAGTGATGGTGAGAAGGGTCCAGTGATGGTGAGAAGGGTCCAGGGGTGGTGAGAAGGGTCCAGGGGTGGTGAGAAGGGTCCAGTCTTCCTCCAGGAATCGGCTGAAGCTGGATCCTTTCTGTGTTCCTGTGTCTCAGTTTTTATCCAGGTGGGAATGGTTGGCTCCCCGCACTGGGTGGAGCATCTCACCCTGGGATGATGGAATGTGGATGTTCTGCTTTGGGGATGTGGCTTTTAGGGGTGTCTGAATGAATGGTCCATTAGCAGAAAATATTCCCCTGGAGGGAGGAGGGGATAAGAAACTGCCCCACCTGGTTTATCAGCTGGCCCAGGATCAGAAGGCACCCGCCCCTCTCCTCCCAGAGTTACAAGAGATAAAGAAAAAACATCTCCCCAGCTGCTTTCAGCAGATGAAATAGAATACACATTTTTGGTTCCACAACCCAAGACATCTCCAGCTGCAAGGCTGAGTGGAGTTAAGGGGAAAGGAGTTAAGGGGAATGGAGTTTAGACTTTTGAGCTGAGTTCTGTCTCTGTTCAATCAACGTTCATTTTCCTCTCCCCCTTCAGAACTGTGACCTGTCAGGCTGTGACCTACAAGAAGCAAATTTGAGGGGATCCAACGTGAAAGGAGCCATCTTTGAGGAGATGCTGACGCCCCTGCACATGTCCCAGAGTGTCAGATAGGGGCCAGAAGCTGCTGAAGAGGAAGGAATCCAAACATTCATCGTGACTTTCTTCACCTCCTCCCCTTCCTGAGTTCAAGTCATGGTTGTTAGCCACCTTACATTTGCAGTAGTGCCTAGGTAAACTCTTTTGGATCACTTCTGGGGAGGGAATTTTCGTTTTCAGAGGTGCCAACAGAGAGTTTGTACCTCTGTGAGCAGAGTGAGGAAGTGAGCTGGTGCAGAAACCAGAGAGTGTGCCTGCTTCTGGAGGGGGAAAGGGTTCAATGGTTTCATTGTTTAGCATTTGCCTCACTTTTGGAACGCATTTTAATTTATAAAGCACAATATATGCAATTCTATTTATTAAATCTGTAGCTGCAATATGAATAGAAAATGTTAACTCCTGTACAGTAGCAACCCAGTTGAGGTTTACAGGTGTATCTGCAGTCTGTGGCCAGGCCAGGGGTGGTGGCTCAGTGTCCCCAGGGGGTGCTCAGGTCTCTGCTGGGGTGGAAGCTGACGGGAACATCCCTGCTCAGAAATTGGATATCTTTAATTAATCCTCTCCAAACGAGCGTGGAGGTGCACTGTCAGTCACAGCTGCTCAGACAAATCCTGCCCTGCTCTCTGCAGGCTGCAGTCCCTGCAGGGTTTTCACTCTTGGTGGTGAGTTCAGTGCAGAGAGGAGAGCACAGAGCTGTCAGCACAGCACAGAGAGGCAGAGGGGCCCCAGCTCCTGCTCCACCCTTCCCTCAGCCTCAGCAGGTGAATCTTTCCCTGTTTCCCCTCCATCTACTATGCAAAAAGATTCCCTGAAAGCTCCCTGGGCATCATCCTTTCCCCAGCTGGCTCTTTCCTGTTCCTTCTGGGCTGCTGCAGGGGGCTGTAAAAGCAGCTCACCTGTGGCCAGGTGCCCTCCATGCCCTGCCACAGCTGCAGAAAGCAGCTGGAGCTGCTGGTGGGGGGGAGATGTGCAGGGCAGAGGCCTCAGCACCCCTGAGTGTGGATAAGGAGCTGCTTCCCTGGAGGATCCATGGAGTTCTCAGCTCACACCACCTTGATTTTACACACAATCAAAAAGCACATGAAGAAACTATACCAAAAAAAACCAACCAAACAAAAAGGTGCATCAAGAACTTACCTCAGATGCTTAAACCACCCCAAAGTTGAAACTAACCTTGAATTTAAGGAGATCAAGCTGTTACTGTAGAAATACAAAGGAGGAATAAGAACCAGTGGAGCTCAGCTGGAATCCCCCAGGAGCTGGGGTTCCACAGTTCTTTCCAGGGGGCTGTGTCTCCCTTGCAGTGCAATTTCTGTTTTGTAGTCTCAGTTGTTGTTACAAAAATGCTGCTTTGCCACCACTCTGGGGTGGGCAATGATGGACAGAGGGTGTCTGTGGGGGGAACTGTGGGGTTCCCCCTCCTTGGCAAGCTGGTTTGACTCAGGCAAGTGAGGTGAACTTGCAAGGCTCAAAATCCCAGAGCTGCCAGGTTCAGGATTGGGATTGTATTTCCTGCAGATCCCTCTGGCTCAGGCTCTAGGACAACACTATATCCTTGGAGAAATGACCTGTAGGTTGCAGGGAAATAATTGCAGTGTGACTTTGGAGTCCTTTCTCCCACCTCATGGCTTTCAGTAGGAACGTTTGTGTCTTGTTGCAGTAGAAGAAGATTCCTAGGGCTAGAGAAACAAATGAATTATTTTTCTTTATCATATTTTGTAGCTGGCAGAAGTAAAAAACTATTGTATGGAAAGAATAAAATATATATATATATATATATATCTATTTTCATAATCACTGTGTATAAAATCTCTTTGAACTTTCACTGGAGCACTATGGAATAATCACAGCATGTGGCACCATCATTCACAGCTGGATTTTAGGTACCTCTTTTGCCAGGACAGAGCTGTCTGAAGGGCCCTGTGCAGAATTTGCAGGTTCCAGCTAATTTCAGTTGCATTAATAAAAAAGTGTGAAAGAGAAAAGCGGCTTGCTTGTCTTCATTTGAATAAAAACCTCAAATCTTACTTGGCTTACGTGAGAAGAACAAGAATATTTTGGTTTTAAGCAGAAAATACCTGCTGGAAAAACAATTGTGCTGTGGGAGTTCTGATCCATTAATTGGGAGAATTTGCATGGAATTATTTTTGCTTTCTCTTTCCTCCCTAAGATTTCTCAGCCTTTTTGTCCCCACCCTTCATGTTTGCATAATAAAATAGTTGGAGGCAGAATAGTCAGAGAATCCTGGAATATCCTGAGCTGGGAGGGACCCAAGGATCATAAAATTCCAATTCCTGTGGATGCACCAGAAACTTGTGGAGAAAAAATTTGCTCAAAGCTGTTGAGGGCAGACTCATCAGAGCCAGGTGGTTAATGAGCTGCAATTATCAGGCAAAGCTCTTTTTAAGTGTCCAAACCAAATCTGCTTTTACCTTTGAATAACCCTCATTTTTGCAAAGGGCTCAGCAGGGAGGGAAGGAGGCTCCAGGCACAGGAAAATCCCAGGGTGGATCCCCCTGCCCAGGCCAGAGGAGCAGCAGCAACGTTTGTCCTCCTTGCTATAAATGAAATGAATGATTTAGGTAATTTAATTACCTAAATGTTACATGTTAATAAGTGTTAATAAGTGTTAAATGTTACAGTTAATAATTATAAATATGGAGGGGCTATTAAGCAAACTGCAGAAATTGTAAATATGTAGAGGATATTAAGCAATAACTGTAAGTTGCAGAAACTGCAGAAACAGAAAAGTTAAGAGAGAGCCCGGCCTTGGTGCAGGATAATGTAACTTTGTATTAGAAAAAATGAAGGAAGGGAGAAAATGAGAGATTTGGTGAAACCATGGTGAGCACAGTGGAAGGTTCCCAGGGACGTGCTGCGAGGAAGAGGAGAAACTTCATCCACCCTGGGAGGGCAGAAAACCCCAGACTCCTGGAATTGGAAGACTCAACTGTGACTAAATATGGGAAAACATGGACTGGGGAGGGACCAAGGGGTGTGTATAAACCAAAAAAATCATAAAAATGGGAAACTGTGGGGAAAACTCCCAAAGCTGTGGGTGGAGCACGAGCTGAGACTTGTGCTCTCCACTTCCCCAGCGCGCTGCTCGCTTCGGCTCCTCGCTTCATTAAAGCTTATTTAATTGGCAATCAATTATTGGGTTTTTATCACCCTGAACCCCGAGTGTTTTCACAGCTTGATGAGCTGGGCTGGAGGCTGTCCCTGCAGGGAGTGGCAGCAAGAATGACTCTGCTGAGAGTCACCAAATCCTCCCTGAATCACTGACTGATTAAATTAATCCATTAAAGCTCCAAGAGGTTGTGGGAGCCGGAGTGTCAGACACGACACAAAGAAATGGCACCCACACACTGAGATGTCCAAGGCAGGAAAGAGGCAGTTTATTTATTTACAAACTTTAACATTTATAGAATTCCAGCAGTGACCACGGATTGGAGGAGGAAAACCTCTCCAACCACGCTGGGCAACCCAACAGTCCATCAGCAGCCTCCTCCTTATGAGAAGAATGTAAATGTTCTTACAGGCTGAGATGTTTAAGGCAGAAAAGGGGCAGTTTATTTACAAATTTTAGCGTTTATAGAATCCCAGCAGTGACCATGGATTGGAGGAGGAAAATCTTCCTCTCCAACCACACTGGGCAACCCAACAGTCCATCAGCAGCCTCCTCCTTGTGAGAAGAATGTAAATGTTCTTACAGGCTGAGATGTTTAAGGCAGAAAAGGGGCAGTTTATTTACAAATTTTAGCGTTTATAGAACTCCAGCAGTGATCATGGATTGTTTGGAGGCAGTTTATTTACAAACTTTAACATTTATAGAATTCCAGCAGTGACCATGGATTGGAGGAGGAAAATCTTCCTCTCCAACCACGCTGGGCAGCCCAACAGTCCATCAACCCTCTCCTCCTTATGAGATTAATGTAAATGTGGTTGGGTGGTTACAATAACAAGAGAAGTTGTTGATGTAAAATCCTGTCTGACTCCACTGCAAAAGGCTGAAATAGAACTTTAGGAAAACTTCTGAAAGAGACAGAGGAGAACAGCAAACACTCAACTGCAGTGGGTGGTCCCTCACTGAAGGAACCAGAACTCGGTGATGGAAGAGCTCCTGTGTTTCCCAGCAGGAGCAGCTGCATCCCTGAGTGGGATTTACAGCCTCTTACCAGCAAGGCTGTTACTTTTATGGCTCTTGGAGAAAAGAGCTGGATTTAATTGCTGCACCGGGGTGCTCCAATTATGGGCTTTTCTGAAACAGTAACACCAAAATTGCAGCCTGGGAGGGAGAAGTGGGAAAAAAACCTCCTGCTGGCACAGGGGGTGGCACTGGGGGTCCTTGGGTATAAAAAGGGAGGTGAGAGAACATTTACAGATGTTTTCCAGGGGAGAAGAGCTGCTGCAGTTCCTCCACAACCTCTCTCAGGCTGCAGGTAACGTGCTGGAACAGCATCCCACGCTCCCTTTTTATTTATCCAGTGCTTACAGATGCTCCTATTAAAAATAAAAAATGGATTAGAAGAGAGTGCAAAGGGCAGATTTTAAGGAGCAGGGACATCAGAGCAGAAAGCAGCTGAGCACATCTGCCAGGCACCCACCAGGGAATGCAACCTTTGAGGTCCACACCCGCCTGGAACTCAGAAATCCTAATTTAGATCTTCATCCAAATTTCTCAGATGTCCAATCTCTTTCAAGTGAGCTAAGCAGAGGCTGCAAAGCCAGCTGGGGCTCCCACCCAAGGAGGTGCAGAGCAGCACTGGAGCAGGCACAGGGAGGGATTTGTGGGGTGTCTGTGCAGGGCCAAGAGCTGGAATTCCACCTCAGCCCCCTCCCACGGTTCTGTGACCCAGAAATGCCTCATCTCCACCCCTCCCCAAGGCACAGGTGGAGCTGCAATGCCTTCAGGAGCAGACAGGTGCTTTTCTTTTTCTCTCTCTGGCAGGATGGAGAAGCCCAGGAGGATGGTGGCCAGCGTCCTGCTGTGCCTGCTGTGCCTGGGGCTGTGCCTGGCCCAGCACTGGTCCTATGGCCTCCAGCCAGGGGGCAAGAGGAGCACCCAGGCCCTGCTGGGACCCTTCCAGGAGGTCAGTCCTGGGCTGGGGAACAACCCTGGCCTGCAAAAAAAAGCAGCCAGAGAGGTGACAAAGGCTTCCCTCCACACCTGTCCCCCAAACTCCCCCCCCCAGAGCTGGGGATAAATGCATTGTTTGAAGGAGGGTTTGGAAATGAAGGGGTGAGGTGGCATTTGTCAGCCTGGCACGAAGAGCAGCCCTTTGTAGCTGGCAGAAGTCAAACTGTTGTATGGAAAAATAAAAATTGTACATTGATATTTATAAATAAATATACATATTTTCTATGTTTTATATATATAAATTATATATTTTATATATAAATTGTGTATAATTATATATAGTTTATATATAAAAATATATAATATATGATATATAATATATGATATATGATATATAATATATAAAGTATAGAATATAATATATAATATGTAATATATAATATGTAATATGTAATAGATGATATATAATATGTAATATATAATATGATATATTTTATTTTATTTTATTTTATTTTATTTTATTTTATTTTATTTTATTTTATTTTATTTTATTTTATTTTATTTTTCGTGATCACTGTGTATAAAATCTCTCTGAACTTTCACTGAAGCACTGTGGAATAATTTAGGCAGCCAGCTCCAGGGGAGAG
Source organism: Phylloscopus collybita (assembly GCA_027886175.1). Lineage (NCBI taxonomy): Eukaryota > Metazoa > Chordata > Aves > Passeriformes > Phylloscopidae > Phylloscopus > Phylloscopus collybita. The sequence continues at coordinate 809,924 of JAJNNQ010000087.1, read as the reverse complement.
ATGCAGCTCAGGTTAAATCTGATTTCATCCTCTTCCCTAAATCCCAGCGTTCTGATGGTCAATTATTGTCATTATTTTATGACAATTTCCCCCGCTTCCCTTAAAACTTGGCACTGTGCACGTGGTGGATGCTCAGCAATTAAAGGCCAAAGCACACCTGGGAGGCTCTGCCCGGTGGTTTTCCCCTCTTTCCCAATCCCAGCTCCTCCTCATTCCTTGGCTTCCCGAGGAAAAAGGTGAATTTCAGTTGTGTGGTGGAACAGTTTTGCCTCCATCTGTAACTGGGGTAGGAGAACCTCCCTTCCTGGAGGCTGTGTCGCCTCCTCGTGTCCCTTCTCCCATCCAGATTGCAAACGAGATGGAAAAATTGAAGGAGGGGCAGCGGAGTGAGTGCCCAGGCTCGTACCAGGGCTCCAGGCTCCGGGAGCTGCAGGAAGCCGTGGTGAGTAATGTGCTTTTCCTGTCATCCCTCGGGGGAAATGGAAAGAAAACTCCTGAGGGGAGGGGAAAGGAGGTGGTGGAGGAGTTTGGCTCACACGAGGAAATACTGGCTCTGCCCTTATGGAATCCCAGGGTGGTTTGGGTTGGAAGGGACATAAAATCCTCCTTGTCCCATGGGCAGGGACACCTCCCACTGGACCAAAATGACCTGCACAGGTCCCTCCCTGGCACCTGCACGTTCCCAAATCCCTCCCTGGACACTCCCAGCCCGGGGACCCCCCCATTGCACAGCTCCCCTTGCTGCAGCAGCAGCGGTTCCTGCCCGGGTTAACCCGGAGCAAACCCAGCCTGCCCCGGCTGCCCGGGGACCCATAGCACTGCCAGGGGCTGGCCCGGGGCCCTTCCTGCCCCAGGGCTGTCCCTGCTACCCCAGGATTGTCCCTGCTGATGTCCCTGGGCTGTCCCTGCTGTCCCAGGACTGTCCCAGGGCTGTCCCTGTCCTTGCTCCTGTCCCTGCTGTCCCAGGACTGTCCCTGCTGTCCCAGAGCTGTCCCTGTCCCAGGACTGTTCCTGCTACCCCAGGATTGTCCCTGCTGCTGTCCCAGGGCTGTCTCAGGACAGTCCCTTCTCTCCTAGGGCTGTTCCTGTCTCAGGGCTGTCCCTGGGCTGTCCCTGTCCCTGCTGCCATCCTTGCTGCCGCAGGGCTGTCCCTGCTGCTGTCCCTGCTGTCCCAGGGCTGTCCCTGCTGTCCCAAAGCTGTCCCAGGGCTGTCCCAGAGCTGTCCCTGTCCCAGCTGCTGTCCCAGGACTGTACCAGGACTGTCCCAGGGCTGTCCCTGCTGTCCCAGGGCTGTCCCTGCTGTCCCAAAGCTGTCCCAGGGCTGTCCCTGCTGCCCCAGGACTGTCCCAGAGCTGTCCCTGTCCCAGCTGCTGTCCCAGGGCTGTCCCTGCTGCTGTCCCTGCTGTCCCAGGGCTGTCCCTGCTGTCCCAGAGCTGTCCCTGCTGTCCCAGGGCTGTCCCTGCTGTCCCAGCTCTGCAGGCTGCAGCAGATGGAAGCTGCAGCTCCCAGGGTCCCCAGGCTGGGCCGTGGTTTCCATTATCCCAGCCCAGGCTCCCCTGGGAGCTCCCTGCCACACACACGGAGCAAAGCTGGGCTCTGTCACTAACCCAGCACCACCTCCAGGGGGACAGATGGCCACCCCTCCCTGGGCAGTGTCCCTGGGCCATCCCAACAGCTCAAGCTCGACTTCAAATCTGAAGCCAAACCCCAAAGCTCTGAGTGCTTGAAAGCCTCTCCTCGAGGAGCCAGGCTTGGAAAAGGCTCATAAATAACCAGGAGCAGTGATGCAGAGCCTGGATTCTGCTGGATTTGCCTGCAGAAGGTACCTAAAGAAATGTGATTTTTGCTCATCTTTAATCCTATTTGTACTGAACACGGATTGGAATCGTGGCCCACGACTTGCAGGACAGTGAGGAGCCAGCAGCAGTAATTCACTGTATTTAAGTAATTTTTTTTTTTACTTTAAGAGATGATGTTAGGCAGGAGAACACACCAGAGTAATTCCCAGGATATTTGAAATGAGTCCTGGCTCACTGAGGGAAGGCTTGGCAAAGCTGAAAAGACCAAACCCCAGCAGATCCTGAGGTTTGCTCAGGAACCTCTCTCATTTCTTGCTGCTTAACGACACTGAAAACAATGCAGCTTTCTCCACTCCCAGCTCTTCCAACCCAACACATTCCTGGAGCTGCTACAGGAATATTGAACAGGGAAGGAAAGGGGGAGTGCCTGGAAATGTCCCACCTATGGAAAAAAATCCCAATTCTCATCATTTCCTGGGGAAGGTGGGAAGGGAGCACAAAAATCCCCCTCAGAGAACAAACCCCCAGACACCCACCCAGTTCATCTCCACTCAAATCACCCCAGGACTCCAACTCTTGTGATGTTTTAGCACCTGAAAATCCCACCCTCAAAGCCATTCCTGCTCTTCAAACCCCGAATTTGGTGTGTGGTTACAGGAGAGGCTGGTGGAGGGAGAAGGCAGAAGACAGGAGGTTTAACCCCGAAGCCAAAACGGAACCCACAGAGCCAGAGTGAGCCTTCAAAAAACTCTGTTAAAATAAACTGCTCTTTGCTTGGATCAACGTGTGAATAAACCCTCTGAAAATGCATTAAAACTTTTTGTGTAGATTATTGGATTTATGTCAAGGAGAACACAACCCCGTGCAGGGTGGGAGCAGCAGGGCAGGGACAATTTGGAGGTGACAACTTTTGTCTCACCTGTCCAGACAAAAACTCATCTCACTCCTCCTCTCTGGGTAAAACAGCGAGGAAACTTCAATTAAAGTCGAAGTTATAAACTTACTTTTGGTCCACAGAAGACACTTACTGCTCTTTTTTTTTTTTTATTATTTTTTTTCTGGTTCGGTGATAAAAACTGCATTTATTTTAAAAATGTATTTACAAACTTTACAACAGTTTCATGATGTTTAAAAACAAAACAAAACAAAAACCCCACGGGAATTTGTACACCTCGCTTTACAGATTTAGTGAATCACGCAGTGGCATTCACCCAGAGAGCTGCAGGCACTTCCCAAAGCTCTCTCCAGAGCCACTTTAAAGCTGAATTTTTTTACTGATTCAGTTGCAAAGGACTGAAAAAACCCCCCAAAAATCATATTTGCAGTTTGCAAAAATTTGCAGTGAAAGCACCAATGCAGGATCCCAGAACACCCAAACCCTCCTGAATTCACACCAAACACATCCCAGGGTTTAGAGTGATTCAACCTCTGTGAGAACAATTAATCAAATGTACCTTGGGGTGAATTTTGGAGCTGCTGAGGCGCTTCCACCTCTGCCTCAAAACCCAAACCAGCACCACGTGGACCTGAGAAACAGCTTAAGGTGTGAACCTCCCCTGAGCAACCCCCTGTAGTGCCCAAACTGTCCTGAAGGTGCTTTAATTGATGTTCAGAGAGAAGAAGCAGGTGAACCTCGTGCTTTTGAGCAGCCATAAAATCACATTATTTGGTTTTTTTGGTTTTTTTTTCCCTCCCTGCTGTAGCCTTTGGCAAAGCTCACCCTGGTCCACCAGAGGGTTTGGTCTGCAGCAGTAAAAATAAGGTCAAGTTTTTAATTAAAAATAAAATAAAATAAAAAAACAATCAAAAGAAGGTAGCAGAAGCAGGTCAGGAATGTTTTCACTCTATAAAAAAATCAGTTAAATTACAGATTTCATTATTGTTATTATTATTATTATTATTTCCATTTACAAATGATAAAAATAAATAAGGAGAGGAAAACCCTGGGGCATTGACACTGCCAAGTCCAGCTCGGTGTGAGCCTGGAGCAAACACTGGGCTGGGAGCAGGGAGTTTATGGGATGCAGGTTCCCAAAAATCCTCTGCACATCCATCCTGGATCACTGAGCTGCTCTCCCTGGGCTTTCTCCCTGTGTCCTTTCCTAATCCAATAATCCACTGCAAGGCAGAGCTGCCTGGCCCCCCCCCCTCTGCCCCTGATGTGGATTAGAGGCTGTCACATTTTGAAAGGAATTTATCACAGTGAGGCAAATTTTAATTAAAAGCTCCAGAAAAACAAGTGGTGAGCCCGTTCCTCCCAAGGAGAAAAACTGAAATCCCTCAAAGAGCTGGAATTTCACAGCAGCTTTGAACAGCTTGGCTCTGAAATGGGGTTCTGTCTCCTCTGCAGAGTGGATGATTTTAACTTGGAGATTTTATTCAGAGCCATGAATTGGGCAGAAATTGCTGTCATTTGTGGTGTGCAGAGATCATCACTGTGGACTGTCCTATCCCCATTTTTAACCCTCCAGTTTAAAAACACATTTCCTGAAGCACCTAATTAACCCGAAGAGATGATTCTCATTAAAAAAAAAACCAAAAAAAAAAAAAAAAAAAAAAAAAAAAAAAAAAAAAAAAAAAAACCAAGGTAAAGACACCTTAAATTGTCTGTGAAAATTCAATCTCACAACTCCAGTCAGGCAGGTGCCCAAGCAAAGAGCAAACACTTAAAAAAAATCAGGGTTCTGGTGAGATTTCTCCTGAGAGTGGGCACTAAATTCCACATATTTAAAAACATTCAAATGCCCTGTTCTTCCTCAGACATTCAAATGCCCAACTGCCTTTAAAAATCTAAAAATCTAACATTTGGATGATTTTTTTTTCCCCCTAAAACTGACCCAAAGCCCTGAATGATTCGGGCACAGAACAGAAATCCCACCTTGCACCTCTGAGCCAACTTTGATCAGCCAGGGGAGAGAAGACACCAAAAGGAGGAGGGGTGGGATAAGTTCACAAACTCTAGAATATAAATAATGCTGAGAAGGGGGAAAAAAGGAGAAATGAACCCAATTTGGAGCCATTTGTGGTAAGTTTACCAGAGAAAATGCCCAAAATGTGCTGGGAGGAGAGAACCTGCTCTGAGCTCTTTGGTGGCAGTTGTTCCTCTCCTCCCAGTTCAGGGGGTGCCCATCCCAGTGCCCAACTGGGCAGGCAGAGGGAGGAGAGGAGAAGCCTGAACCTGTGAGCTCAGCTCACCCAGGTGAGGTTTCAGGTGAGAGGAGCAATTTCAAGGCAGAGCAGAGCTGAAGGTGGCAGCTGTTCTCACCCCTGGGCAGCCCAAGGAAGGGAAGGATCATTAACCACTCACATGCCAAGGGTTCTGTTCAAAACCCTGGTCTGCAACTGCAAAAAATGCAGCCAGAGCCAAACCTCCCCGAGTAAAAGAGCACAAATCTGGTTAAAGATCAGCTGAAAAATTCCTCCCCAAGGCCAGCCCTCCTCCTGTGAGTGTTTTCTGCATGGAGTGGTTCCCTTCTCCAGGGAAACACCTGGATGCACAAGGTGTTCCACGTGTTCAGGTTGTTAAAGCAGAAGGAAAAGGCTGGAAAAGAGGACTCCAAAGCCATTTAGAACCAAAACACCTGAACCTGAGAGCTCAGCCTGTTTGCCCCCACCAGGGAAACCATTCCTGGGCTCCCAGCTCAGCCTCCGCTGATTCCCTGGAGGAGTCAAACCCAACCTGCTCTGAAAAGCACCCAGGACTGAGGCCAGAGGCAGGTGCAGAGAGGGGAAAGGCACTGAATTAACAACAGCTGCTGCTGAGATGCACTTCAGACAGCTCAGGCCACATCCTGCTGTTCTGCCTGAAGTGAAATTCTCAGCCCAGGCAAGAAGTTGTTGAAGTTGCAGAGGACGCCGGGGTCGCAGCAGGAAGGCAGCGGCCACAACGGGAGCCAGAGCAGGGACAGCAAATGCAGAGACAAGAAAACCCAGTGGTTTTCAAGTCAAGCAGAGTCTGTGTCCAAGAGCACAACGAGGAGCTGACACGTCCTGCAAAGCCCCAGAGAGGAGGGAAAACCTGGCCAGGGTGTCCAGGAAGATTGCAGAGATTTCCCCCGAGGAGCAGCAGCTGGAAGTGCGTGCAGCACTCAGGGCTGGGGATGGATGGGATGTGACTGCAGTGCCACCTCCAAAGCAGCTCCAAGCTGGAGGTGATGGCAATCTGGGATGACTCTGGGATGAGGGCAATCTGCTTCCTGAGCTGGGCAGGCAGCACAGCAGCTCCTGCAGTCACACTGACGTCAAAAGAATTGGGAAGAACGAAAGGGAAATGACAACTTCAGTCTGGACAAAACCCTCCTGGGGGTGGCTTTTGTTGGGTTGGGTTTTGCTTTCCCTGAAAAAGCCTTTGCTGAGGAAACTTTTCAAAAAGTTTAACAAACTTTGGTTTTTTCAGTGAGGTCAGAAACCCATTTCAGCCAGGGGAGCACAATGATGGCCCAACAATAATTGTGTTTCCTGCTGGGGAGCAACACCCTCAGCAGGGTTTGAGGGGCTCTTCCCAACTTCTACAAGATAATCAGAAGCAAAACGAGAAAGCAAAACAGAATAATTCTGTTGTTTGTTAACAAACAGAATTATTTCCTGGAAGGGAAAGCAAAAATCTTCATCAATACTGATGATAAAAAGACAAGCCACGAGCTGTTTATGGAACTGGTACCAGTTCATCTCTGGTATCAGGGCAGGTGGTACCAGCTCTGATATCAGTGCAGGTGGTACCAGTTCATCTCTGGTATCAGGGCAGGTGGTACCAGCTCTGATATCAGTACAGGTGGTACCAGTTCATCTCTGGTATCAGTACAGGTGGTACCAACCCAGCCCTGGCAAAAGTGCAGCTTCTGTCATCTCCAACACTCACAGGAGGGATTTTTTTTCCCCACCCCACTAAAAAGCACAAAATGAGGATCAAACCAAGCACAAGCTGAGCAGAGCCCCTGAGCCAGGCAGGACCAGTGAGATCCCCCCAGGATTCCCAGTCACACTGGGAAGGAGCTGCTGGGATTGCAGCAGTGAGGGACTCGGGACAGACAAGGCCAGGAGAGAGAAGAATTCCAGCAGGGAGACGTCTGCATCCATGTGCCAGCCCTGCCCAGGCAAACAGGGGGCAGGGAATCCAGTCCCAACAACAGCAACAACAACAACAACAGGTCCTTGGTGGGATTTCCCAGCAGAACTCCAGGGGATGGCAGGGGAGATGACCAAGCTGCCTGGAAATCCAGCAGCCACTGGCCCCCTGGGCGTTGCTGTGAGCCCAAATCCTCACTGCAGCCCCTGCTCTGAGGACACCACGCTGCATTTCCTGGTTTTGGGGGGTGGAGGGGGAGGCTTGGCCTCACGTCTGCTGGGCAGTGGTGGAGCCACCTGAGGAGATGGAAACACAGAAAAATCAACCCCTGCTGGCAAGTGGGAGGCTGAAATATCCCCCCCCACTGCCCCTTGGGCTCCTGTGGCCAGCTCAGCTTCCTTGAGGGGCTTTGGAGGAATATCTCAGGGAAACAGGGGAAAAGATTCCAGAAGAGGCTCTCACCCCCTGGGATCAGCCCAAGGCTTTGTTCTCCAAGGGTTCCAGGGCAGAGAGAGGGAACAAGGAAGAACAGAACTTTATCTGGTCTCTGGCTCAGGAGAGATAGCTGGGCCTGAGCCAAGAGGGTCAGGATAGGAAGGGAGGGTCAAATCAGATTCTGCCAAGCTGAGGCTTAAAAGGAGACACTGGAGTCCTCTGAAAATTGTGATTTTTTTCCCCCCACATTTCTTTTTCGGGGGCTGGATCTCCTCCTCTCCACTCCCTCATGGAATTCCATTCCTCAGAGGAATAAAGCCTTGGAACACTTGGGAATGCCACTCCTTCCACGGTTGGATGTGGCCCAGATAAAAGCAAATGGTTTTGCTTCTTGCTCAGTGGAGAGGAATAAATCCCAGAACCCTGGAATCCCAACATGGTTTGGGGTGGGAGGGACCCTAAAATCACCCAGTGCCACCCCTGCCCTGGCAGGGACATCTCCCACTGTCCCCAGGCTCTGGGAATTCCAGCCCAGACCCTCCCCACCCTCCCAGGGAGGGATTTCTCCCCAAAATCCCATCTGACCCTGCCCTCTGGAGTTTAAAACTGTTCCCCTGTGTCCCATCACTCCACACTCCTGGGAAAAGTCCCTCCCCATCCTTCCTGTCCAGGAGAAAATGAGAAAGGAACTGAAAAACCCAGAAACTGGAATTCCTCCGAGGCACTGCTTTGACAAGTGATCGATCTTTGATCTTTGTTGCCAAATTCTGTTATCTGACAAAAACAGTGACCCCTTCTTTTTCAGCCTAAATTATTGCACTATCTTAGGCTGATCATGTTTTATAAAATAAAATAAAATAAAATAAAATAAAATATAAAAATAAAATAAAAATATAAAAATAAAAAAAGAAAATTAAATTAAAATAAATTAAAATAAAATAAAAATAAAAATAAAATAAAATAGCCACAAAATAAAATAAAATAAAAATTAAAATTAAATAAAATATAAAAATAAAAATAAAAAATAAAATAAAATTAAAATAAATTAAAATAAAATAAAAATAAAAATAAAAATAAAAATAAAAATAAAATAACCACAAAATAAAATAAAATAAGATAAGATAAAATAAAATAAAATAAAATAAAATAAAATAAAATAAAATAAATTCCTTTTTCCCCTTCTTTTGTCAAGTTGTTTGTGGTTTCAGGGAGTGAAGCAGTGAAATGATGGGCCAGGTTTCAAGCAGCTTGGAAAACCCCACTGGAATTCGGTGCCTCCTGCTCCAAAAATCCCTTTTCCTCACCTCCATGGAGTTCCTGGGGGTGTTGCTGCTCTCGTAGGGTTTGCTTTTGGGTGGAGGTGGGGGTGGTGTGGCCAATCCATCAGCCTGCAGGGAGGGGAAGCCTGGAAATGACAACAGAGAGAGGAGGAGTAGCAAAAAAAAATATAAAGGAAAAATAAGAACAAATAAGAAAAAAAGGAAAAAAAGAAAGAATAAGAAAAAAAAGGAAAAAAAAACCCAAATAAGAAAAAAGGGAGAAAAAAAGAACAAAAGAAAAAATAAATAAGAAAAAAAGGAAAAAAAATGAGTAAGAAAAAAAGAAAAAAAAAACCCAAATAAGAAAAAAGAGAGAAAAAAAGAACAAAAAAAAAAGAATAAATAAGGGAAAAAACGCCACAGCCAAATTCTGTTATCTGACAGAAACAATAACCCCTGTTTTTTTCCTGGGAAACTGAGGCACTGGGCACCTGGAATGCACTGGGGCTCCCTGGGGCTCCAGAGGCAGCAGCTGGGCTGCAATTCCCACCAAACCCCCTGTCTGTAAAACAGAACAACACCACTGACCTCCAGCACCATCTTCAAATGCATTTCCAGGGAATAAATTACCACAAAATAAAATAAAATAAAATTAAAATTAAAATAAAATAAAATATAAAAATAAAATAAAAAACATAAAAATAAAAAAAAATAAAATTAAAATAAATTAAAATAAAATAAAAATAAAATAAAATAACCACAAAATAAAATAAAATAAAATTAAAATTAAAATAAAATAAAATATAAAAATAAAATAAAAAACATAAAAATAAAAAAATAAAATTAAAATAAATTAAAATAAAATAAAAATAAAATAAAATAACCACAAAATAAAATAAAATAAAATATAATAAAAATAAAATAAAATCCCTTTTTTCCCCTTCTTTTGTCAAGTTGTTTGTGGTTTCAGGGAGTGAAGCAGTGAAATGATGGGCCAGGTTTCAAGCAGCTTGGAAAATCCCACTGGAATTATTTCCAAGATTTCCACCAGCCCTGTGCCCCTCCCTGAGCAGGCAGAGTCATTCCCAGCCCATCCCAGCAGCAGCAGCACTCACTCTGTGTCCGGGGGGTTTTGGGGGTGAGGGGGGGCGGGCTGCGGCTGCACTGCTGCAGCGAGGAGCCCTGCAGCAGGCTCAGCCTGTTCTCCCCCAGCTGCAGGCTCTTGGGCCTCTGCGCCTTCCCTGCCGGGCCCTGCTGGGAACAGAGAGACAGAAACACCCAGGTGAGCAGAGCCAGGTAACTCAGAGCTGTGCCAGGGGCATCAGAGCTGTGCCAGTGACATCAGAGCTCTGCCACTGACACAAACACCAGGAATGGGAGAGGTGAGCACAGCCAGGTAACTCAGAGCTGTGCCAGTGACACCAGAGCTGTGCCAGGGGCATCAGAGCTCTGCCAGTGACACAAACACCAGAGGGAGAGAGGTGAGCACAGCCAGGGGCATCAAAGCTCTGCCAGTGACATCAGAGCTGTGCCAGTGACACAAACACCAGAGTGTGAGAGGTCAGCACAGCCAGGGGTAGCTCAAAGCTCTGCCAGTGACACCAGAGCTGTGCCAGTGACACAAACACCAGGAATGGGAGAGGTGAGCACAGCCAGGTAACTCAGAGCTGTGCCAGTGACATCAAAGCTGTGCCAGGGGCATCAGAGCTGTGCCAGTGACACAAACATCAGAGGGAGAGGGGTGAGCACAACCAGTGACATCAGAGCTGTGCCAGTGACACAAACACCAGAGTGAGAGGGGTGAGCACAGCCAGGGGCATCAAAGCTCTGCCAGTGACATCAGAGCTCTGCCAGTGACATCAGAGCTGTGCCAGTGACACAAACACCAGAGGGAGAGGGGTGAGCACAGCCAGGGGTAACTCAGAGCTCTGCCAGTGACACCAGAGCTGTGCCAGTGACACAAACACCAGGAATGGGAGAGGTGAGCACAGCCAGGTAACTCAGAGCTGTGCCAGTGACATCAAAGCTGTGCCAGGGGCATCAGAGCTGTGCCAGTGACACAAACACCAGAGCACAGCCAGGTAACTCAGAGCTGTGCCAGTGACACCAGAGCTGTGCCAGTGACACAAACACCAGGAATGGGAGAGGTGAGCACAACCAGGGGTATCAGAGCTGTGCCAGTGACACAAACATCAGGCAGGAGAGGTGAGCACAACCAGAAGCATCAGAGCTCTGCCAGTGACATCAGAGCTCTGCCAGTGATATCAGAGCTGTGCCAGTGACACAAACACCAGAGGGAGAGGGGTGAGCACAGCCAGGGGCATCAGAGCTGTGCCAGTGACATCAGAGCTGTGCCAGTGATATCAGAGCTGTGCCAGTGACACAAACTCCAGGCAGGAGAGGTGAGCACAGCCAGGGGTATCAGAGCTGTGCCAGTGACATCAGAGCTGTGCCAGTGACACAAACACCAGAGGGAGAGGGGTGAGCACAGCCAGGGGTAACTCAGAGCTGTGCCAGTGACATCACAGCTCCCTGAGCCTCCTGCTCCCAGCCTGCACCTCCAGCCAAGCTGCAGTTTGGGCCTGTGACACGAATTTTCCAAATTTAAAAAAAAAAAAAAAAAAAAAAAGGGAATTACTCAGAGGTTTTTTGGTATTTGAACCCCTCCCACTGTTTAATGCAGCTCCCCCTGAGCAGCAGGGCTGAGAGCAATGGAAACACTCAGCTCCTGCTGTGGGTTTTGTTATTGCTGTGGTGATTGTGATGGGGTTTTTTTACCATTTGGGCAGTCAGTTCTGTTTCTGGCTCCTTCTCTGCAATAACCTGAGACCTGCTAACGCTCCACTCCTTCCTCTTGAGTTTGCAGGCCCTGCTGTCACCATCGTCCTTCACGGGCAGCTCCTCAGCTCTGGAGGATGTGGATGTTCTCCTCTCCAAGAGAGGCTCCAGGGTAGATCTGTGGCCCAAAAGAGTGAGAAAAAACATGAAACATGAGTCCATCAGAGGTGGAAAGAGCTGTTTGTTAAAAAGCTGTGATCTCTCCCTTTGTGTTAAGGGATTATTGTGAAAAAGGGAGGCAGGACCACGGATTTTTGGGATCTGTGGGGTTTGTGCCATTGCCCCTGCAATTCTGAGTATTATGTGGGTTGTGTGTGGGGACTGACAGTGGGCAGAAAATAGATTTTTCAGGCTCCAGGCAGTTACTCAAAGCCTGTGAGAAAGCCAAGCACACACAACTCTCATTCTGGCCAGGGAAATTCTAAGGAGGAACCCCAAAAAAAATCCCTGCAGATCGCCTCCTCCTGACACCTGGTGGTTTTCCAACTTGTTCACTGGCAAAGATATTTACAGAGAGAGCAAGGGCAGCTCCAGCTAAACAAGATCCTGCCTGCCTGCAGAGGGGCTGGGAGGGTGCTTCTTGTCCTTGCAGGAAACTCCACTGAGGGGGGCTCTGTCTGTTTTATGGGGCATTCTGGAAATAAATGAGATGGGGGAGGCCAGGAGAGTGAGGAGCTTGTGTGGGTCATCAATCCTCAGCCAAAACTCAACATTTCAGGGCTCCACTCCTCAGCCAAAACTCAACATTTCAGGGCTCCATTCCTCAGCCAAAACTCAACATTTCAGGGACAGAAAGACCAAGGTCAGAGGAACATGCAGGGTTAAGTATGGGGGTCAGGAGTCAATGGTTTGAACACGGGGGTGGTACAAGGGCAGGGCAAAGGGCAACGAGGGCAGACCACTGGAGATACCACAGCCAGTGGAGAAACAGGGAAAAGGAGAAACCTCAGCAACAGGGAATATCTATGGGAATATGGGAATATATGGGAATAACAGGGAATATGAACAAGAGAGGTGGGCAAGGCCCACAGGAAGAACAGAACTGAGGTGATGAACACAGCTCTGCAGAGCACCCTGAGCCTTTCCCTCACCATCAGCTATGAGGCATTCCTGGGGTAGATTCCTCCAGGGAAAAGCCCTGGAAGTTCCCCTTAGAGGCTCAAGGGCCTCCACAGCCCTTGGTGTCAATCAATCACTGCCAATCAATCAATCAATCAACCACTGCCAATCAATCAATCAATCAACCACTGCCAATCAATCAGTCACTGACCCGTCGGAGCCCGGCCTGGAGGACGCGCTGTCGGACGAGGTGGACGAGGTGGAGGCCACGGAGGAGGCCACGGAGGTGACCGAGAGCCTCCTGAGGGTGGAGGACATGATGTAGGGCAGCACCACGGAGCCCGACCGGCTGGGCTTCCTCTCGGTCAGCGCCGGGGGCTGCGGGGAAACGCCGTGAGGGAGCAGCACTGCCGGCAGGCCCGGGGCTCTGCTCGGGGCCCTGGGGCTCTGCTCGGGCCCTGGGGCTCTGGGGCTCTGCACTGGGCCCTGGGGCTCTGCACTGGTCCCTGGGGCTCTGCTCGGGGCCCTGGGGCTCTGCACTGACCCCTGGGGCTCTGCACTGACCCCTGGGGCTCTGGGGCTCTGCTCGGGGCCCTGGGGCTCTGCACAGGTTTTTGGGGCTCTGCTTGGGGCCTGGGGCTCTGCACTGACCCCTGGGGCTCTGCTCAGGCCCTGGGGCTCTGCACTGACCCCTGGGGCTCTGCATTGACCCCTGGGGCTCTGCTCAGGCCCTGGGGCTCTGCACTGACCCCTGGGGCTCTGCATTGACCCCTGGGGCTCTGCACTGACCCCTGGGGCTCTGCTCGGGCCCTGGGACTCTGCACAGGTTTTTGGGGCTCTGCTCGGGACCCCTGGGGCTCTGCACTGACCCCTGGGGCTCTGCTTGGGCCCTGGGGCTCTGCTCGGGCCCCTGGGACTCTGCTCAGGTTTTTGGGGCTCTGCTCAGGTTTTTGGGGCTCTGCTCAGACCCCTGGGCCCACTGCTGAGCCCAGGAGGGTGGTTACCAAGTTCATGCACTTTTGTCACAAGCCCCAGGTTGGCTGGACACCAAAGGATTTGGGGGGGAACACAGCTGGACACAAGCACGTGGCCAACAAAGGGTCAAAGGCATTTGGTGGCATCAGGGACGGGGTGGCAGCAGGAGCAGGGCAGGGATTGTCCCCTGTGCTGGGCACTGGGGAGGTCACACCTCCAGGGCTGTGTCCAGTTCTGGGCCCCTCAGTTTAGGAAGGACATGGAGGGGTTGGGGTGAGTCCAGGACAGGGAACAGAGCTGGGGAAGGGTCTGGAGCTCCAGGAGGGGCTGAGGGAGCTGGGGAAGGGTCTGGAGCCCCAGGAGGGGCTGAGGGAGCTGGGGAAGGGTCTGGAGCCCCAGGAGGGGCTGAGGGAGCTGGGGAAGGGGCTGGAGCCCCAGGAGGGGCTGAGGGAGCTGGGGAAGGGGCTCAGCCTGGAGCAAAGGGGGCTCAGGGGGGCCCTGGTGGCTCTGCACAGCTCCTGCCAGGAGGGGACAGCCGGAGGGGTCGGGCTCTGCTCCCAGGGCACAGGGACAGGAGGAGAGGGAACGGCCCCAGGCTGGGCCAGGGGAGGCTCAGCTGGGACAGCAGCAGGAATTTCCCCATGGAAAGGGGGCTCAGGCCTTGGAGCTGCCCAGGGAGGGTTGGATTCCCATCCCTGGAGGCACTCAGGGCTCTGGGCTGGGGACAAGGTGGGCACTTCCCCAACCCTGATGATCCTGGGATTCTGTGACACCCCCTCAGATCCACTCACGGGTGGGAAAGGGGCAGCTTGGGCTCCTCTGGGGCAAAACGTGGCAAAGCCAGGTTCCCTCACCAGCGTTATGACCCCGTACTGCTTCTCCACCTTCCTCCTGAGCTCCCTGAAGCAGGCTGTGAGCCGCTCGTGCAGCGGCCTCAGCTGCTCCGTCAGCTTCTCCCTGTGGATCCGGATCCCCTCTGCCAGGAGAGGCATCTGAGGGAGGAGCAGAATGAGCTGCAGGAGCACAGACCAGCCCTCCTGCTTCCCCAGAGTGTGACTTAAACAGCTCAGATCACATTATAGGATTTAAATCAACGTGTTTGGGGTCAGGGGACTTCAGTGTGGGAGGCTCCAGGTGTTGAACAAACATCAGCATTTTATCCCCAGGCCAGGCTGGATGGGATCTGGAGCACCCTGGCACAGGACAGGGTGTCTCTGCCCATGGCAGGGGTGCAAACAGGTGAATTCAAGGTCTTTTCCAACCCAAACCACTCCAGGATTCTTAAAAGCTGAGCTCAATTCCTCATCCATCTCACACCCTCAACAAATTCAAAGCTTTAAGGTCCCTTCCCACCCAAACCATTCCAGGATTCTGTGATTCCCTCTTCCCCACTCCCCCAGTTCTGTACCTGTATGGCAATCTGCTGCTTCAGCAGCTCGATTTTGTCCTGATCTTCAGGATGTTCCTGGAGGTATTTCTCTGTGAAGAAGGCCTGCAAGCACAGAGGGAAGGTGACACAGGTGACACAGGTGACACAGACACTGCTTCCCCAGGCAGCTCTGAGGGGAAGATCCTTTAAAAGCAATTCACTGCCATTTCCCCTCCTATTAAACCCAAATTTTGCTGGCACCAGGGACAAAGAACCAGGGCTATCTGCTGGGACAAAGGGAACAAACCCCACTTTTTTATTTTAAAAAAATTACACTTTTTTTTTTCTTCCCAATAAAACACGTGGAAAAACAGTCACTGCATCAAAAAGGTTCTGCTCAGCCCTGATTCCCCTTCTCACAAACCAGACTTGAATGACTGAGGTTCCATCACTTCTCACTCAAATGGGAGTGGCAGACCCAAAACCTCAAGTCCTGCCTTCAAAAAGCCTCTTTATTTCCCCCAAAGCCCCTCACAGCTGCCCCAAGGAGAGCAAAGCAGCTCCTGCTGCAATTTCCTCGATTTCAGCCCTGAAATCCCTGCTCACAAAGGTTCAGCAGGAATAAAGACCACGCTGGGATCTGGGCTCCCAGCTTCCTTCAACAAAGCCCCTTTAGTCCCCACTTCTGCTGGGATCACCTTTAATCAGCAGAATCTGGGCTTGGTTTGAAGTTGAACAAAACACAAATCCACTTTCCTGGATTGAAAAACTTAAAATTGTGCCAATTCCCATGATGTATCCCATTGAGATGGATCCCAATTCCTGGTCAGAACAGTTTTTTCTTTTCTTTTTTCCTAGGTAAACCCCCCTAATAAGGTTTTCATTTGTGCCTCTGAGCTATTTCAGCCCCTGAATATATACATATATGTATATTTTACTTCTGTAAAACTGGACTGTGGTACAAGTTTGTAGAACTGGGGGTTTGACCCTGAGCAGGATGGAGGATTTTCCCAAAGGATTTTCCTTGAAAGTGCTCGAATTATTGCAAGAGGAAAGATGTTAAAAAAACCCCCAGCTTTGGCTTTTGGCTGCAATGAAACAATTAGAACTCAGATTTTAGCCTCCCACTAAAGCCAAATAAATGTTCTGCACTGATCTGAAACAGGAAAATATGAAGCAGAAATGAGCATTTCCAGATGTGGCTGCAGAGACTTTGTGTTTCTTAGTTTTAGCTGCTTTCCCACTTTCGTAATTCTGAACTCGATGTCAACCTTAATTCATAAAATGGGAGGATTCAGGGCCAACTTCAGCCCTGGCAAAGCCTCCAAACTCCTCTGGAATCAGCAGAGTCAGACCCCAGCACACTCAGCCCCTCTCCCAGTTAAGGTGTGCACCTCCTTGCCTGGGACTGGGGCACAGCTGAGGGGAATGAAATGTGTTTCATTCCACCCAAGCAGTGCATTTTGTGCTGGCAGCTTCATCATTTGCTGCAGGGAATCAGCAGCTTAAGTTAAACATCACAAAAAAAAAGAACAACCCACACTGCTCAAGTGGAGTCAGCTGAGTAAACCTGTACAGGAAATGCTGCTTTTCTTTTTTTTTTTTTTTTTTTTTTTTCCTGGATTATTTGTTCTGTATTATTCTACAGCTTCTCTGGGAATTCCATCCCAGCCTCTCCCCACCCTCCCAGCTAGGAATTCCTTCCCAAAATCCCATTTAAATCTCCCCTTTCCCAGTGGGAAGCCATTCCCTGTGTCCTGTCCCTCCAGCCCTTGTCCCCAGTCCCTCTCCAGGGAATCCTGGAATGGTTTGGGTTGGGAGAGACCTTAAAAGTCACCCAGTGCCACCCCTGCCCTGGCAGGGACACCTCCCCACTGTCCCCAGGCTGCTCCAGCCCGGCCTTGGGCACTGCCAGGGATCCAGGGGCATCCACAGCTGCTCTGGGAATTCCAGCCCAGCCCCTCCCCACCCTCCCAGCCAGGAATTCCTTCCCAAAATCCCACCCCAATCTCCCCTTTCCCAGTGGGAGCCATTCCCTCTCTCCTGTCCCTCCAGCCCTTGTTCCCAGTCCCTCTCCAGGCCCTGCCAGGGGCTCTGAGCTCTCCCTGGAGCCTTTCCCTTCTCCAGGGGAACATTCCCAGCTCTCCCAGCACCCAGGGGAGCTCCCTGGATGTGCCCCAGACCTTTTCATAGTTGGTGTAGCCCCCCATGACCGCGGGGTCCACGATGCCGTTGAGCAGCATGGACAGGGGGTGCACGGGCAGGCTCCTGTCCCACGTGTGCTGCTGCACAATGTTGGTGATCTTCTCATTGGTGAGCTCCATGGTCTCTATGGCATTCTGCAGGGGGCTGATCTCCTCCTGAGGGACAGGAGAAACAGAGGGAACCTTCTTTAGAGTTGCAGAATGAGCCTCTCCAGCCTTTGTCCAATTTTATAGGGAGGAATTCCTGGTTGGGAGGGTGAGGAGGGGCTGGGCTGGAATTCCCAGAGGAGCTGTGGCTGCCCCTGGATCCCTGGCAGTGCTCAAGGAGCAGCCCGGGACAGTGGGAGGTGTCCCTGCCAGGGCAGGGGTGGCACTGGGTGATTTTAGGGTCCCTCCCACCCCAAACCATGTTGGGATTCCAGGGTTCTGTGATTTATTCCTCTCCACTGAGCAAGAGATGAAATCACTTGCTTTTATCTGTGCCACATCCAACCGTGGAAGGAGTGGCACTCTCAAGTGTTCCAAGGCTTTATTCCTCTGAGGAATGGAATTCCATGAGGGAGTGGAGAGGAGGAGATCCAGCCCCTGGGGAGAACTCACCGTTGTGACCTGTTTGACCTCAAACCACTTGAGAATGCCTGGAAATGAATAAGCTGTCGTGTAGGTCGTCCTCTCTATCCACATGTTCTGGGCAGAGAAGGAAAAATAAATAAAAATAAAAATTGCTATCTGAGATGCAAGGGAAATACTGGTCTTGCAATCCAACTCCCTGCTGTGTAGAATGAGGCTTCCAGAAGGAGCTGGCAGGAATTCCAGAGCCATTCCCACCTGCCCTGGCTGGGATGGAGCCCCACAGCTCTGCATTCTGATGGATGCTGAACGTTAAAACTCCAGCTCTGGAGCCCCTGGACATCAGGTGGAGAGTGCAGTGCCCTTTTGTGCCTCCTGCTTTTTAATTCCTGACCTCCACGGCCACAGGGAGAGGGAGAAGGTGACAGTTTGGTCAAAATGCCACCAAGAGAACAAACAGAAGGTAAAGGGCTCACAGCAAATTCGTTGTCTGGATCCTTCTCTCCTTTCCTGACGGGTCTGGAGTAGGTGAATTGCTGCACCTCGTTGGCTCTGTAGTAGCTGGGAGGAAGCAGAGTAAAAAAGGTGATTTTTCCTCACCTCCCACCCCTCCTCACTCAAATGCTCCAGTGTTTCCTCCCAGTTTGTCGGGGGGGGGGAGTTCACACAATTTACACAAGACACAAAGGCACAGCACCTTGTGCCTGAGTTAGTGGGGAAAACGCAAACAGACCGTTGAGGGAGAAGAAAAACAAATTACTTTAAGATCTGCTCAGGAACAGGTTTGTCTTTGTAATTGGGTGGCAGGTTCATCACAGGCTTCACAATGAAGCACTGCACATCTGAGCAGCTCTGGTTAAGGATGAAAAACGAGGAACCCTTTGGGGAGAACAGGAGAGGGAGAGAAAAACCCTTCTCGATTTCATTGTCAGACTTTTCCACAACTCCCTGTGCTCTCATGAAGTGTTTTTCTCCAAATCTGACTAATTCCTCACCAATCACAGGCATTATGCTGCATCTTGCAGTCTGGAGGCTCCTGGTGAATTAAAAAGCCAAAAAGAAAAGGATTATTCACAAATAATAATCCCAGAGTGGTTTGGACCTTGAAATTCATCCAGTGCCACCCCTGCCATGGACAGAGACACCTCCCAGGGTGCTCCACCCTGGCCTTGGACACTCCCAGGTGCTGAAATTCCCTGGTGAAAATGCTTGGGAATCTTGGGCACCGCTGATTTCTACTTTGGGAGACAAGAAAAAAGGGGCAACGAGGTTCTGTGGGTGCATCTGGCCCTTCTCTCACCCCACAGTTATTTGTCAGAGGCTGCTCCCAGTCACAGCTCCCAGTGCTCAGCTGGGGGGACTGGGCAGCTTTGGGGTGCAGGGAGCCCCTGGTAGCCCCAGCACATCATTGCCAAAAGAAGAAGGAGGCATTTTGTCATAAAAGAGAAAAAAAACCCCAACAAAAACAAACAAACAAAAAACCCCCCCAAACAATAAAAACAGCCTAAAGAAATAAGAGCGAGCCTGAGGCAAAGGAGGTTAAAAGAAAGTAAAACCAAGCCCAGAAGCAGCAAGGTCTAACAACAGAGATCTGGGCCCTCCTCATCTCCTCAGGAGGTGTTTGTGGGAGTCCAAGGAGCAGCTGTCCCAAATCCAAGCCCTGCAGCTGCTCCCTTCATCCCCCGGAACCCAACAGCCCCGAACCTTTGGGACAGGAGGGTCAGATCTGCATCCAAACTCTGCAGCTCGGCCTCATCCCGAGCCAGAAACATCACAGCAAACACAACCAGATGCAGAGGAAGCAGCTGGAACAAAGCAGCTACAGAAGAGGCATTTCTGATACCACCTCTGCTCCTGAAAGGATTTTCATTTCCTCTGTGGGTCGAGCGCTTGGCAGGAGGATTGCAGGGGAAGCATCTGCTGTCACTGCCTGCCTTGGGCCTTTGGGCACGGGGTTTGAGGGCCAAAATGGACCTGCAGATTCTCCAGCCTGGCCTGGTGGGCACAGGCTGGAAGGCCAGGAATTTGGTTTTCCTGGCGTGCATCCTCCAGGAGGCACCGGCTGAAGCGCCTGGCAGGAACCCAGAGCATCTCCACTGGCTCACACCCAGGGTTCAGAGGAGCTTAAGCCTGGTGGGGAGCTCGGGACACAGCCTGGAGTCCCACCAGCAAAGAGGAAAAAGAAGAACTAAAACATCGTAAGGGCTCAGCTCCCAGCGACACAATCACTTCACACTTCTTACAAAGGGACTTTCAGGGGATAAAAACACACAAATCCCAGCAGTTCGTAAATGCTCGTGGGCTGCAAGGAGGAAGGGAGCACCCCTCACTCCCCATGCCATTTTCACAGCCTGCATTTCACACCTTTCACCCACAAATCCCCAGCTGGGCCCCACCAGTCAGCACCACCTGAGTGACAACACAGGGAACCCTCCCTGCAAAAGGTTCCTCACCCTGACAGCAACTTGTTGAACTCTGAAAGCCTCAAAGAGCCTTTAAATCCACCCTCCCACCTCATGTCCATGCCCAGTGCCTGCCTCCACACCCCCCTGCAGCAATAATCCCCTCACTGATCACTACTGCTGTTCACCAGCTGCGTCCTTGTGGGGAAGAAGCAGCTCTGGGGTTTGCCAAAATGCCCCAAAATGCCCCAACCCCAAAAAGATACACTGTTTGGGGGAAGCCTTGATCTCCTCTGCTGGAGGAGCTGTGCTGGTCATCTTCTCAGCACTGGGGAACTGGGTCAGCAGCTTCAGGTTAAAATCCTCCCTGCGCTCGTACTCCTTGCCACGGTAGATGAAAATCTTGTTCTGTGGGCAGGAGAAGGAAAAAGGGAATTAAAATTTAACAAAGCAGTGAGACAGAGCTTTGCACACACCCCCAGAGCTGGTTTGTGGGATACAAGCTGGAGAGAAGAGGGGAGGGAAGGAACATGGGCTGGAATGGAGGGCACAGCAACTCCCAGCAGCCAGGCCTGGCAAGGGGAACCTCAGATCTGCCTAAAAAAAATTCCATTTCTCCACAGAGAATCATCCAACAGAGCTGGAAAGGAGCTTTTAAGAGCTGGTTTGTGGGAAGGGTTGATCCCAGCTGGACAGAAGAGGTGAGGGAATGAGGGTACAACTCCCAGCAGCCAGGCCTGGCAAGGGGAACCTCAGATCTGCCTAAAAAAATAACCTGTTTCTCCACAGAGAATCATCCAACAGAGCTGGAAAGGAGCTTTTAAGAGCTGGTTTGTGGGAAGGGTTGATCCCAGCTGGACAGAAGAGGGGAGGGAAGGAACACGGGCTGGAATGGAGGGCACAGCAACTCCCAGCAGCCTGGCCTGGCAAGGGGAACCTCAGATCTGCCTAAAAAAAATTCCATTTCTCCACAGAGATGGGATGGATTCCAAACCATGACCTGGAGTTAAAAGCCTTCCATGCCATCTCCTCACACAGCTCTAACTTAACATTCTGTTGTTTTTTTGGTTTTTTTTTTTTAGCTTGAGTTCTACTAAAGACCAGAACTTCAAACAGCTCCAGTCTGAGGAGGTGGAATGGTCCTGGATTTTAAATAACAGGAATATTTTCAGCCTTGCTGGCCCTGGATCTGAGTCATCCCTGTCCCTCACAGAGGCCTTAAATAAGAAGCACCTTTGCACTTGAATTCTTGTCTGTGGGACAAACTCTCCCTGGCCACTGAAGTGATCCCTGTCCTGAAAATTTGCCTGATTGAGGCTGAAAAGCAATAGGATAAATTCTTCACGGGCTGAACATCTTCTAACAGCAACCATCACACTTCAGACACAAAAGGTAAATTCTGCTTAAATCCATAAAAGAACTTATCTATCATCTAAAAGAACCTCTTGTAACACCCTGACTAAAACACAGAATTTTCCTCTCTGCCTTTTCTCTTTTTAGACACTGAAATGCTCTGAAACACTCCTGGGATTCAGATCTGCCAGTGCCACTGAAAGGAAAAGGAGTTTGGCACCGAATTTTCTTGGAAGCTCCACAAAAGTTGTGACTTTTAGCACTGCAGGAGCTGGGTGGGGAAGGATCCTTACCCGCAGGAAAGAGGGAAAACCCTGTCCATAGTATCCAACAGCAAAGTACTCGGGCTGGGGTCTCATGGCCTTCATGATATTCTCATAGAAAGTGGCTCTTTTTTTCTGGAAAAGAAAACAATTGTTATAAATGCATATTTTGGAGTTGGCTTCTGGCAAATATTGAGATGAATGTTACATGTATAATGTACTGTATTTCCTTTTATTTGTGGAATTTAAAAAGGTGATGGAGGTATATTCTTTAATTGTGATATAGTAAACTGGAGGGGGTTTTTTTTGTGGGTGAAAAGGGTGAAAGATGCCTCCCACACTCCTGTGAGAAGGATTGCTGATAAAGAACAATTGAACCTTTAATGGCCAAGAAGGATTTATGATACCTAAGCAGACCAAGTGGAGCCCCACACATATAAAATTGTATACTTGGGGGGATCTTGAAACTACAATGAATGTTTGAATCATGCATTAGTCTATTTTAAATATGTAACAAAGGATCTGAAAGGGGTGGTGTGCTGATCTCACCTGGTATCAGCATCTTGGCAGAAGAAGCTTTGTTTTTCTGTCTCCTAATTGTTTTTATTTTATTTTTATTAAACTCATAAATTTCTATAAAAAGCGAACCTCGTTTTTCACACAACACCACACTTCCACTTTGGACTACTCCAGGACACTGCCAGAATTCCCAAGGACAATTCCTGATCCCTGAGCTCTGAACACACTTCACAATTGCTTTTTGATGCAGCCTCTCACCCTCAGCCATTTACTTGATTAAATATTTGCTTTGTCTGGGCCAGAACCAGCTTCATTTCCTTGTGTGCAGACATCAGAACAGGGATTTTAGGATTCCAGAAGGATACTTGAAACCCTTCACTGTGGGCAAACAAATGAAACACAGATAGACTCTGCAAGTGAGCAGCCACAAATGGTGACAAAATGTCAGAGAACTGGCAGAAATAAAACTGGGCAGACGATTCTGCTGTGGAAGAACATAAAGACCATCTGGTTCCACCCTTAACCACTAAAAAAAGCAGAATGCAGAGCCAAGAGGATTCTATAGCTCTGTGTTCATGCCCAGCACTTTCACCACAGAAGTAACAAAGTGATGAGATTTATGGAGCCTGAAGAGACACCTCGGTTGTTACTTCATTTGGTGAAAAATCAAGAATTCTAAACATCTGCAGATGGTATTATCATGCTAATTAGGAGGCCAGAAGAAACTATGAAAATATTTATTCTGCTACCAACCTTTACAAAGCCAAGGGCTTAAGTTGGTTTGTTTGTCTCCAACATAAATTTATTTTAGGCTTACCCTGCTTGAACAGCATTAATTGAATCAGTCAGCAGCCTGCTGGAAATGGAGGGAAAAAGCCTTACCAGGAGATCACCAAGTCCCTCGTAGTCAAAGACTTTGTTTTCATACATGTCAGCCAGCTCCTTGCTCAGCTGAATGGCTTTTTCCCACATCTCCACAGAGGGTGAGGGCAGCCAGGAGGGGGAAGAAGAGCACAAGCAACATGAAAGGCTCAGTTAAAAGCCATCACTAGCACAGACAGGTAAACAAAAATGCAGCTGATTTTAATTTCTTTCTTTTTTTTTTTTTTTTTCAATTTAACTTTCATGCTCTGCCAGGTTTTCCTCAGACTCTGATGTGCTTTTTGTTTTGGTTTGTTGTTTCTTTTTTTTTTTTTTTTTTCAGGGATTATTACAGTCAAACAGATCTTGTGATTTGGAGATCTGAGAGTGATTTACAAAGCCAGGTCTCCCCTGAGATCCTGAGAGGACAAACTGAGGCACTGGGAGGAGGAAGGACAGGTCTGAAGAGCAGAGAGAAGCCCAGGTGATCATCTCCTCCAGCAGCACTTGGACAGGGGTTCCTCGGGTTTGTCTCATCATGGAATCCTGGAATTTGGGTGGGAAGGGACCCCAAAGCTCAGTGCCACCCCTGCCATGGGCAGGGACACCTCCCATTACCCCAGGCTGCTCCAGCCTGGCCTGGGACACTTCCAGGGATCCAGAGACAGCCCCAGCTGCTCTGGGAATTCCATCCCAGCCCCTCAAAGGGAAGAATTCCCTGCCAAGATCCCACCTAAATTTCCTTTATTTCAGTTTAAGGCCATTCAGCCCTGGCAGAAGCCTCTCTCCTCCCAGGGTCAGTGCCAGCCAGGCACTCTCTCCCTGCAATCCCAAAAACCTGCCAGGAGCCACTCCCAGGGGAAGGGAGGAAAACTCCTGCACTGTTTCCCATCTCCCCAGAACCCTGACCAGCTTCACTCTCCAGACACTCTTTGGCCAACACAGAGAGAGGATTTCAGCACCTCCAGACACACACACACACCTGCCCTGCTGATTCCAGTGCTCTCCAAACCCCAGCCTGGTGTGGAACCACATCTGCTTTGACCCTTTCATCCACTCCCAGCCCTCCACAGCCACTGAGCCAAGAATTCACCAGTAAGGAAACCCCCAAATCCAAACCAGAGTGAGTTTGCCAAGGCAGGATCTGCTGCAGGAAGAGGCTGAGCCCCTCACCTTGCCCCTGTCGAAGAAGGAGATGATCTCCTGGTAGAGCTTCTCCTTGAGCTCCTGCTGGGAGTAGACGTAGTAGGTGTCCCTCTGCAGCAGGTGAGGGACACAGGGCTCCTCCGACCACTGGCACAGGGAGAAAAAGGCAAAAGGTGAAAGGGCTGGGACATTTCCAGAGAAATCCTCACAGTGGGTGACCCCAAACAAAGCCCTCAGTGATGCAAAGGGAGCTTGGATGTAAAGCTGAGACATTTCCAGCTCACTGCAGCAGGAGGATGTAACAAGCTGATGCTAATAATTATTTTCCTTTTATCGTTATTATTTAATTATATCACTTATTTGGATTATATTTTTTACATTATATTTTATGTATTATATTACTATATAGTTAATATCTATTATATAATATAATAATCTTTATTTTATTTTTACTTATTTGTGTGTTTTATTTATATTTATATATTTTCTACACTATATTTTACATATTATATTATATTATTGTACTATTTTTATTTATTCATATATTTTATATATACTTTTATAAATACATTACATATATATTATATGGCATATAATAAGGAATTATATACTCTAGGTTTAGCATTATTTATATATCACTATGTAGAATTACATCTAACAATTGTATCACAGTAATAATAAATATGATATTGTAAATATTATAAAAATGGTAAATAAATATTAATATATATTATGATGTTGTGATTATATTATAATTATATAATTCTTACCATAGAATTGTATATTTATCATTGTCAACATCACAGCAATAATTATTTTGCTGTGGAACCTGCAAGACTGTGAAGCCCCTCAATGACCACTGGTGCCTACATGATTCAAAGCCACACTGAACACAGGAAAAAAAATGGGTGATTTGGTTATTCTGAGCTGTTTGTGCCTGATTTAAACCCTAAACCTGGCATCCCTGGAGCAGCTCAGGGGGAAAACACAAGAAATAGAAGTGATGTGGTTATTCTGAGCTGTTTGTGCCTGATTTAAACAACCCAAAGCTGGCATCCCTGGAGCAGCTCAGGGGGAAAACACAGGGAATAAAAATGATTTGATCATTCTGAGCTCTTTTTGCCTGATTTGAACCCCAAAGCTGGCATACCTGGAGCAGCTCAGGAGGAACACACAGGAAATAAAAAATATTTGGTTATTCTGAGCTGTTTGTGTCTGATTTGAACCCCAAACCTGGCATACTTGGAGCAGCTCAGGAGGAAAACACAGAAAATAAAATATTTGGTTATTCTGAGCTGTTTTTGCCTGATTTAAACCCCAAACCTGGCATCCCTGGAGCAGCTCAGGAGGAAAACACAGAAAATAAAAAATATTTGGTTATTCTGAGCTGTTTGTGTCTGATTTGAACCCCAAACCTGGCATACTTGGAGCAACTCAGGATAAAAGTGATTTGGTTATTCTGAGCTGTTTGTGTCTGATTTGAACCCCAAAGCTGGCATACCTGGAGCAGCTCAGGAGGAAAACACAGAAAATAAAAAATATTTGGTTATTCTGAGCTGTTTGTGTCTGATTTGAACCCCAAACCTGGCATACTTGGAGCAACTCAGGATAAAAGTGATTTGGTTATTCTGAGCTGTTTGTGTCTGATTTGAACCCCAAAGCTGGCATACCTGGAGCAGCTCAGGAGGAAAACACAGGAAATAAAAGAGATTTGGTTATTCTGAGCTGTTTGTGTCTGATTTGAACCCCTAACCTGGCATACCTGGAGCAGCTCAGGAGGAACACACAGGAAATTGAAGAGATTTGATTATTCTGAGCTCTTTTTGCCTGATTTAAACCCCAAAGCTGGCATACCTGGAGCAGCTCAGGAGGAACACACAGGAAATAAAAGAGATTTGGTTATTCTGAGCTGTTTGTGTCTGATTTAAACCCCAAAGCTGGCATACCTGGAGCAGCTCAGCGTGCAGGAGCAGGGTGTAGGCAGCCTCTGTGAAGTTCTCACAGTCTGTGTGCAGGTCCCTGAGTTTGTACAGGTACCTGAGCAAAGCACAAGCAATTCCTGGCTGTGAAGGGCTCCTGCACCCAAGGGAGCAGCAAGGGAACAGAAGTTTTCTCCAGGCTCCTGGAGGGACATCATTTACCTGATGTAAATGTCCTCTCGCTTCTTCTCCTTGTAAAAATTCTGCCAAACAACAGAAAAAGTCAAAACGTTGGCAACGTGGAGCAGAACAGATCTGCAGGATCATCTCTAGATCAGTAACCCCAGCAGCAGTTTTAGCCATTTCAGGGATATTTGCTGTCATTTGGGCTGCTCTGGTGGATCCACCCCTGGGACCAGCCCTTCATACCAGGGACACCTCCAAAAAGGGACAAATCAGAGGAGTCACTTGTCTACAGGCTCTTTGTCCCAAAAAAGGGACAAATCAGAGAAGCCACCTGTCTAAAGGAATGCAGGCTCTTTGCAGGGGATCAGGGTTCCACACTGGCAGGATCAGCCTGGGCTGGTCCCACCTTTCTGTGCTTGGAGCTCCAGAGCCTGACTTGGGCACGAAGTTACCCAAAAATGGCATCAGGAGCTCATTGAAATCCTCCCCTAAGTCAAGAAGAATTCCAAGGGGGTCTAGAAAAGCCCAGGGGAAGGGTCTCAAACCCAGGGGAGGGGTCCCAAATCCAGGGGAGGTGCCCGAACCCAACGGAGGGGTCCTCAGCCTGGAGGAGGGGTCCCCAGCCCAGGGAAGGGGTCCCCAAACCACAAGGCACTCCTAACCCAGGAGAGTTGTCCCAAACTCAGAGGAGATGTCACCAGCCCAGGAGAGGGCTCCCAAAGCCAGGGGAGGTGCCCTCAGCCTGGAGGAGGGACCCCAGCCCAGGGAAGGGGTCCCAAACCCAGGAGAGGCATCTCAAACCTAGAGGAGATGTCCCCAGCCCAGGAGAGGGGTCTAAAAGCCACAGGGTGCCCCAAACCCAGGGGAGAGGCCCCAAACCCAAGGAGTGGGAGATGTCCCAAGGACTGGGGGGAGGAGCCCCAACACCCCAGGGGGAGGAGCCACAACACCCACAGGGGAGGAGCCACAACACCCAGGGGGGAGGAGCCCCAACACCCAGGGGGAGGAGCCCCAGGGCCCCAGGGGGAGGAGCCCCAGGGCCCCAGGGGGAGGAGCCCCAATGCCCCAGGGGGAGGAGCCCCAACACCCAGGGGGGAGGAGCCCCAGAGCCCAGGGGGAGGAGCCCCAGAGCCCAGGGGGCGGAGCTCCCAGGCCGTACCAGCACGTTGACGGTGCAGCTCATGCGGTTCTCCTTGCTCTCGTCGTGCATGATGGTCCTGTAGTCCAGCAGGTTCTCCAGCAGGCTGCTGACCAGCAGGGCAAAGGTCTCTCCCGAGGCTGCCAGGTACTTGTGCTTCCTGCAGTGCTCCAGGAGCCTGCAGGGACACCCCGGGGAACCCAGCTCCATGAAGTGCAAAATGAAGATGTAAAATAAAGAGGTAAAATAAAATAAAATAAAATAAAATAAAATAAAATAAAATAAAATAAAGGGGTAAAATAAAATAAAAATAAAGGGGTAAAATAAAAATAAAATAAAAATAAAGGGGTAAAATAAAAATAAAATAAAAATAAAGAGTTAAAATAAAATAAAAATAGAGGTAAAACAAAATAAAAATAAAGGGGTAAAATAAAATAAAATAAAGAGGTAAAGTAAAATAAAGGGGTAAAGTAAAATAAAATAAAATCAAGAGGTAAAATGGAGAGGTAAAATAAAATAAAGAGGTAAAATAAAATAAAGAGGTAAAATAAAGGGGTAAAATAAAATAAAGAGGTAAAATAAAGGGGTAAAAGGGCCCCTCTAGGTGCTTTGTAACACTCACAGTTTCTCCAGCAGGACCTTGTACTGCTCATCCCCTCGGCCCCCCTCCACCTCTTGGTCCAGCTTGGTGATCAGCTCGTTTTCAAACTAGAAAAGTAAAAAAAAATAAAATAAACTAAACCCCAAATCAAACAGATTTGCTCTGAGGAGCAGCCTGGGGTGCTCCTGACTCACACGCTGGGCTCACAGGCCAAGGTCAGGATGTTCTCAGGGCTGGGGCAGAATAAAAAGAGTAAAAAAAAAAAAAAATCCCAAAGTGACAAGATTGGAGCAAGGAAATTATTTTATATACATATATAATGAAAATAAGATTATTATAGATCATACGTGTAACATATTGTATTATATTATATTGTATGTAATACTGTATAAGATTATTACATATTATATATAAAATATGTTACATTATATATAAAATATATATTGCATTATATATAATATATATTGTATGTTATACATAATATATATTACATTATATAATATATATTATATATGTTATATATAGTGAAATATATTTTATACATTCTACATTATATATAACATATATATGTTACATATAATGTAATATGTATAAAATATGAATATTACATTATATATAACCTATATGTAATATATATAGGTTATATATAAGAAAAGAAAGGAATTCATAAATTTTAATTTATATATTAAAATCTTGTTGTCCTTTTTACAAATGGTAGATACATATTTCATATTACAATGCATTTAATCTCTCTATACATTGCCTTATTTTATATACTGGTTGTACATGGCATCCCTTACCTTGTGGAAGTTCCTGTTCCCACTGAAGTTGAACTCGCACTGCATCATGTCAAAAAAAATGGGAATTGTTGCTTTCCTCAGCTCAGGCTCTGGGACCAGGGTCACCTCCAGGATTGGCCCCACCATTGATGGGATGAATCTTATTTTGTGGGGACCTATAAGAAATTTGAAGTCAAATAAAACATCCAGCAGCAGGATTTGGATTTCCCAATGTTTAAGCACATCATTCACACAAAAACCCACTCTGCTCAGAACGTGGAATTTCTGTGGATGTTACTTAAGGAAGAATTAACAGGTTACAGCTCCAAAATTGAGCCCAAAGAAATGATTGAGCTGAATTGTAAATCACAGCAAAAGGGCTCTCTGAAAAATCCCACTCATCCCTTACATGGCACAACATCCTTTAGAGGGAATTTAAGAAATTATCTCAGCAGCTGATGTGAGGGCAAAAAAAAATCAGCTTTTCCAAGTTATTCATAGGAAAGAAGAGGTTTTTGTGTGCTGAAACAGCTGAGCTGTAAGAGCATTTCCCCACATTAAACACGTGCAGCTTTTATAAGGAAATAAAGGATTTGAAAGCCAGCTTGGGAGGTGGAATAAAGGTAATTCTGCAGCTGGAACTCACCCAGGTTATACCACATATCCCTGATTTTGAAGCCAATTTCTTTCCTCATGTCCCCATACCTGGAAAAAAGAAATATTTAAATGAAGAGATGAGAGAAATGCACTGAAATGCTCTTTGGAATGTTTGCTGAAGAAGTGAAGGGCAAGGCCACAAATGACCATGGCTCACTGACTGCTGAGAGCAGAATTTCCTGGGAATTCAGATTTCCTGCTCCTTCCTGCCATTCCAGCCCACTTTGGTTGGATTTGGGTGGTTTTTCCCAAAGCTTTAACTGCTGCCATCAAGGCAAGGAGAAAAGATTTCGTTATCAGGCTCCTTCAAGCCACTTCTGCAGAAAGAAAAGGGGACAAATCCTGACCAAAGTCTGTGTCGAGATGCTCAGAGATATCCAGGCACCAGAGTCCAAGGAAATGAAGAGGTAGAAGCTGCTCAGTGACTAAAAATTGGTGGTTTGGGGCTAGGAGTGGCTCTGAAAAAAATAAAAGGTGGGGGACTAAAAAGCTGGAAGGGTTTTAGGATTTCTCTGACCATGAAGGCTGAGGAATTGCATAAGGGAAAATTGGGAATCATGACAACCTTTCCACTACAGACCTTGCAGTGGACAGAATCCTGGCAAAGTGCTAGAACAGCTCAAGATCTGCCTGACCAAAATTAAAACAGGCACAATTTACAGCCCTGGCATCTTGTCCTGATCCCTTCATCACCCTGCCCCAATCAGCCTTTCCTGGGGGTGTCTGGAACAGCCCCAGGAGCTGCCTGACAGCAAAAAGGGGGCCTGGAATGTCCTTGAAATGAAAAAAAAGAACTCACTTCTTGATGATTTTGCTGCGTTTGGCCTGGGAGAAGGTCTCCAGCTGGAGGGACTCGTGAGTCAGGAAGGCAACTGCCAAGTGGAAATAGTTATTCCAGAGCTGGGGGAGAGAAAGGAGATTAAAATGGGAGAATGCAAAGGAAAAACAACAACAGGCACAAAAAAACCCCCACAAAAGCTGCCCAGCCCCAAATGCAGAGATCCCTCCACAAGGAGGGGAACCTCAGTGAGCTACTGGTTTAAAAAATCAAATTAAACCAGTAATTTAAACTGCAGAGAACTGCTTTAAAAATCAAATTTATGCATCCACAGAGCCTCCAGCCACCCCAGATCTGTAGTGCAGAGTGGGAAAGGTGGAGGAGAAGATGGAGTGAGCTCCCAATGGGATTTAGTTGTTCTGCCAGGTGTGGGATCCATAAAAAACCCCAGAAAAGACAGGACAATCACCTGGAGTTCAAAATTGGCTTGATCCAGGAAGAAGCGGTTGAGGACAGAGGTGAATTGGTTCACTGCCCGCAGGAAAACCCTGAAGAGACAAAACCATCAAATAAAGGTGAGTCTGTCAACAAAACCAACGAGACTGCAGCTCTGGCTTTGCAGCTCCTGTGTGTAAGCTCAGGAGGCAGCAACAGCAGCTCCCAAAAATATGCAGGAATTCCTCTAAATCAGGGAATACTGAGGCCAAGCTATCCCTTGGTTTAACAGCCTCAAGCTGCATGGGGGGAGGCTCAGGCTGGATTTTAGGGAGTATTTCCTCTCTGGAAGTGTGGCTAAGCATTGTCCAGTTCTGGCTGTGGGTTTTCCATGTGATTCCCCCAGAACTGAGAGCAAAAAGGCTTCTCTGGTTGGAGGTGGAAGAAAGAGCCCAGGGTTTGGGATCAGGGATCAGGGATTCAGGGATAAGGGATCAGGGAAGAGAGTCCCTGGAGGAGGAATCAGGAATCAGGAATCTGGGATCAGGATTCAGGATTCAGGATTCAGGAGTCAGGGATCAGGAATTTGGGATCAGGAATCAGGGATTGGGGATCAGGGATCCCTGGAGGAGGAATCAAGGATCAGGAATCAGAGATCAGGATTCAGGAATCTGGGATCAGGGATCTGGGATTCAGGGATCAGGATTGGGTTGGGTTACGTTCTTCTGGGCATGACAGAGGTTTCCAGTTCCGCCAGGAACTAAAACTGACTGAAATCTGATTTAAACCAACCCAAAGTAGCTGAAGAAAATAAATTTTCTTGTGGGAGTCGCCCTCCTATCAGGCCCAGGGAGGCTCCAAAGCCAGACTTAAACCAGACTTAAGCCAGACTTAACCCCGTACCTGCTCTGCATCATGTTCATGACCATCCAGTCAGCTGCATACACGTTCTTCCCAATCAGATCCTTGAACATAATGAAGGTCTCCATCAGGAAGTCCTGTTGGGAAAACAAAAGCCCAGCAGGTTGCAGGTGGTGGCTTTGTGGCCCTGGAGTCACAGGGAGAGGATGCTGCGACCTCAGGAGATGCAAATGTTTGGGATTGCATTGATTAACGAGCAGGCTGATTGGCAGTCAATGCCCTGCCCTGCCTGAGAGGGGGGCTCCCATTGTGTGGTTCATCATTTCATTTCAATAATGAAATTATCCCTGACATCTCATCCATCCAAGGAGGAAATAATTGCACAGAATGTTGCTCTGTTTAATTAAAACTGTCTTTGCTGTTTTGCATTAAGCTCTGCTGGAGGGAGTCCCGTGCACGAGCTGGATTAGAGAGCAAAACCAATATTGCAGGGCTTGCTCCCAAATCTCTGAGGGGTTGGCAATGCAACAGGATGATCCAGAAAGCTTGGAATTACAATGTATTTTCACTCACTAATTAGTTAAATCTTTCCTAGTCCAGTTTAAGGACAGTTAAGGAGAAGCAGTGAGTACAACATCAGAGATGTGATTTAGAATTATTCTACATTATTGTGGCAAAGACACTTTTTGCACAAGCACCCTCCAAACAAGACTTCAAACTTGGAAAAAAAAAAACAAAACCCAAGGTTGAACTGCAGAATGAGGAAAAAAAAGGAAAACTAATAGAGATGAGCCAAAAAAAAAGGAATTATCAGGAGTATTGATCCCCTCCTTGTGGTCTCTGCAGACACAAAAGCCACCCTGAGCCCTTAAATCAATTCTATTCTCTGCAGCAGCACATTAATATTCAGAAATCAGAGGGACACAAAGAAGGTCACAGGAGGAGCCATCCCCTTGAAATGATCACCAGCAAAAAAAAAAAAAAAAAAAAAAATCTGTTGAGCTGAACAGTTTGGGCTGAGGAATTGGCAAGATATTGATGGAGAAATGGAGCACTCGGTGCTGCCTCAGTAAAAAATCCTTTTGGCATTATTAAATCAGAGCCTGATGGAGAGGGCTGGACTTGACACGGGCACCTTGAAGACATAAATTAACTCCTGGAAGTGCTAAACCAACCAGGGAATGGTGCCAAGCCAGGACTGGAAATACCAGCACAAACCAACCCCACACAATAATGAACAACCACAAGAAAAGCAGTTATTGCAGTAAAACAGAATTTTCTGCAGTGCTGTCACACCATCACAAAAGCAGGTTGGCTCCTGTAGATTTAAAGGTGGATAAAAATCAGATTAAGTAATTATTTTCCATAACAGTCCTGAAAAATCTTCTCACTGGGTGAAAGCTTCCAGAATCCCTGAATCTGCCTGATTTTGGGTTCCTTCCCTTTCCCTTCCTTCTCATTTGGGCAAGACAAAACCAGTCCCAAACCCACATGAAGTGACCTCTAGATGGCTGTGTTGCTCCACGCTGGCTCAACAGCTGATTTCTGCAAGTGATTTTCTGTGAAATTTCATAATTCCAACTGCACAGGGTACAAAGGGATCACCTTGGCTCTCCCAAAGCGAATTCCAAACCTTCTGGTGGGTTTTGGTGCTGGAAGAACACAACTCCAGGCCCTTGCCCAGCTGGTGCTTCCATAAACAGCCACTTCCCAATTGCAAAATAAGGAATAAAGGGACAAAAAAAAGCTCCTAACAGTTCTTGTGTTGGGTACCAGTCTTGGTAAAATACTGGTTTGGGCCAGTTTGGGGGGAAATCTGCTGATTTTAAGCAGAAGAACCCCTCAGAAATGTAATGTTTCACCTGGTTTCATACCCAAAGGTTTTGGGGATGTGAATTTTTAACACTTTGGGAACTTCCTGCATCGGTGCCACTAAAGCTTTTAATTAAACTTCAGAGGAGAGGAAAGAATTAGATAAAGAGAACAGGAGGCACAGAGTGAGAGCCAGACAAGGGGAAATGCTTTTTCTTTCCATCTTCCTTCCCTCTTCTGCTTCCTGACTCAAATCAAACATTTTTTTTACCCATTAAATTATTTTTTTTTTTTCTCAATGCCACAAATGCTGGGCTCTGCTGAGTCAGCAAGGGTGCCAGGAATAAATTCCCAGGAATTGTGGCAGCAACTGCTGAGGGTTTTTTGATCAGCCCAAACCCAGCAGAGCAATGAGCCTGCAGAGCAGAGTGTGCTGAGGTCATTCCCCCAGCCAGGCTGACTTACAATGATGTCCTGCCTGGTTTTGAAAGTGTTGATGTAATGGCTGTAATGGAAATCCTCCATCTGCCTCAGGATGGCTGTCATGCAGGCCACAAAAATACCCTGGAATGGGAAAAAAACACACAAAATGCTGGGTTATTCTCCTGGGTTAAAGCACTGTAACCTCTAAATGTGGCACGTCAGTGTGACCTGATCAAATGTCACTGATCAGAATCCTCCTGATCTCTGTCCTGGCATCAACCTGAGGTTGTTTACTCCTCTAAACCAGTCAAGAATTCCTAAAATTCAAGCTTGAAATCTGGGTGTGGCTTTCTTTCTTCCCCATGGATCACAGGAAAAAACACATCCTCCAAGCACAGGATTTTATTTTATATATATTGATCCACCCCATCAGATCTTAAAGGCCTTTTCCAAGCTGACTCTGAATTTCAGATTTAGCAGGGCCAGCTGCAATTCCCATGGGTGGCACTTCAGAGTGACCCCAGACTTCTCAAAAATCAAGTAAATCCCCAGCTCCTGGCTTTCCTATCCTTCTGTACACGAAATCCAGGGTGAATTAAAACACCCCAGCTGCCACACAGGGGTCAGAAATGCCCCTGAGGGGTCTCAACCCTCAGCATTTTATCCTCTTGAGCCCCAAAATGCAGCCAAGATCCTGGGTCAGGAACTGCACTGACACAGAATTCTGTGCACGGGGCCCAGAGGAAATGAAATCACCCCCAGTGACTCAGCTCAAACTGCAGCAGGACAAACTGAATCCTAATCCTCACAAAAACACCAGAGGGCCAGGCAGGGTGGCACAGAGAAGCCCTGCAGGGAAGGGAGAGAGGAGTTCATCAGGCACTGCTGCCCACTGAGAGCTCCCAGGGGAATGAACCCCACTGGTAAAGGGGCTGGGGAAGGAGGGAAAGGCTCCCAAGGGAATGAATCCCATAAGTAAAGGGGCTGGGGAAGGAGGGGGGCTCCCAGGGGAATGAACTCCCCAAGTTAGAGGTGCTGGGGAAGGAGGGGAGGCAGGGAAAGGCTCCCAGGGGAATGAACTCCCCAAGTTAGAGGTACTGGGGAAGGAGGGGAGGCAAGGAAAGGCTTCCAGGGGAATGAACCCCTCTGGTAAAGGGGCTGGGGAGGCAGGGGAAGCTCCCAGGGGAATGAACCCCATTGTTAAAGGGGCTGGGGAAGAAGGGAAAGGCTTCCAGGGGAATGGACCCCTCTGGTAAAAGTGCTGGGGAAGGAGGGAAAGGCTCCAAGAGGAATGAACCCCACAGTTAAAGGGGATGGGGAAGGAGGGAAAGGCTCCCAGGGCAATGAATCCCACAGTTAGAGGTGCTAGGGAAGGAGGGGAGGCAAGGAAAGGCTCCCAGGGGAATGAACCCCACAGTTAAAGGGGCTGGGGAGGCAGGGGGGCAGGGAAGGGGGGCAGGGAAGGGGGGCAGGGAAGGGGGGCAGGGAAGGGGGGCAGGGCTCTCACGATGTGCGGGGACTGCCGGCTCATCCCGATCACCGTGCGGTTGATCCGGCGCAGCAGCCGCTCCATCATCAGCTGGATGTGCACAGCAGTGGCACCCTGGGGACAGCCAGCAGGGGACATTGGGGACAATTCCTCAGGCACGGCCTGCCAGGGGCAGCTCCCTGTGTGGGAGAACCGCCCCGGCAGGGCTGAGATGTCATTAGGGGAAGCAGAAAAAGGAGATTTAAGTGCACGAGCGATCAATTCAAACACTCTGGGATTCACTCGGTGGAGAATTCCCTTATTGGGTCTGTCCCAGCTTCATCAGCTCATCCTGGGGCTTTGATTTGTTTTCTCTGAACAGCTCAAACCACTCTGTTCACAGCCTCCCAGAACAATTCCCATGGCCAGAGTGGGAAGTGCATTTTTCTGGCTGAACAGTGACTGCTGTCCCTATTCCATAACAGAGAGAACGAGCAACCTCCTCATTTTTATACCACATAACACTCCTTTTTCTTGCTCCAAATTACTGAACAAGCCACCAAAGCAGCTGGGATGACATTTTGCTCCCTAGAAAGGGAAGTAAATGCTTCTAGTAGTGATAAGAACTAATTCAACCTCTCCTGGCTCCTTTTCAGGCAGAGCCACTACAAAGAACTGCACAGCAAGGCATCACAGTTTCTATAAATATCACAATCCCAACTCATTAAAGCCTAAGTTGAGGGTGTTTCTTTATTGTAACTCCTGAAAAGAAGAACTGAGCTGAACTGGCACCCCTGAGAGCTCGTGCTCACCACATCTTTGCAGTCCAGGACCTCCAGGACGCTGCTGAGGAGCTGGGAGCTGGCCTCGTGGTCGGGCTTGCTGGAGTTGTCATCCAGCTGCCCACTCAGCTGATCGATGAGCAGGGGCAGGAGGGCATCTCTGCACTCTGCAAAGTGACACAGGGACAGAGCAGAGGCTCAGCACGCCCTGGACACGGGCACCCTGCAGGGGTGTCCTGCTCCTGATTCCATCTGGGTCACCAGAACTTGCTTCAAGCCACTGGAGTTACAACAGACTGGGGAGGGTCGTAAATCATCTGGGATTTGAATTGTGGAACCCCAGAATGGGATGGGAGGCACAAAAAAGATCATCTCATCCCATGGGCAGGGACACCTCCCACTGTCCCAGGCTGCTCCAGGAGGAATCCCTTCCCAAAATCCCACCTAACCCTGTCCTTTCATTTATA
Source organism: Phylloscopus collybita (assembly GCA_027886175.1). NCBI lineage: Eukaryota > Metazoa > Chordata > Aves > Passeriformes > Phylloscopidae > Phylloscopus > Phylloscopus collybita. Next base: position 773,501 of record JAJNNQ010000087.1, on the reverse strand, counting down.
AATCCTGCATATTCCACCAAACAGCACACTCAGCTTCTCCCCCCACCTAAATCAGCACCGTGGCTCAGGATCCCACACACTGGGCATCGTAGGAAGACTGAACAGCAAAAAAACCTCTTTCAGTCCTTCCATGGCAAGGAATATTTCTAGAGCTGGATTTCAGGGTGGATTGCCCCTGGTGATTCGTTTTGAGGGGTGTGGGAGAGAACCCAGAGGCCTCCAAATGCCACTCACCAGCCTGCTTGAACAGGTCACTCTCCACAATCTTGGTCAGGCAGTTCAGCTTCTGCCGCACCAGCTGGTTGTCAGGGATGCTCTGGATGAACTTGCTGAAGAGGACACTGTGTGGGACCCAGAGGGAGCAGAGGGTCAGCATTCCCACCCATCCCACCCAGACACTGCCCAGAGGGAGCAGGGGGTCAGCATTCCCACCCATCCCACCCAGACACTGCCCAGAGGGAGCAGGGGGTCAGCATTCCCACCCATCCCACCCAGACACTGCCCAGAGGGAGCAGAGGGTCAGCATTCCCACATGGACACTGCCCAGAGGGAGCAGAGGGTCAGCATTCCCACCCATCCCACATGGACACTGCCCAGAGGGAGCAGAGGGTCAGCATTCCCACCCATCCCACCCAGACACTGCCCAGAGGGAGCAGGGGGTCAGCATTCCCACCCATCCCACATGGACACTGCCCAGAGGGAGCAGGGGGTCAGCATTCCCACCCATCCCACATGGACACTGCCCAGAGGGAGCAGGGGGTCAGCATTGCCACCCATCCCACCCAGACACTGCCCAGAGGGAGCAGGGGGTCAGCATTCCCACCCATCCCACATGGAAACTGCCCAGAGGGAGCAGGGGGTCAGCATTCCCACCCAGACACTGCCCAGAGGGAGCAGGGGGTCAGCATTCCCACCCAGACACTGCCCAGAGGGAGCAGGGGTCAGCATTCCCACCAATCCCACATGGACACTGCCCAGAGGGAGCAGAGGGTCAGCATTGCCACCCATCCCACATGGACACTGCCCAGAGGGAGCAGAGGGTCAGCATTCCCACCCAGACACTGCCCAGAGGGAGCAGAGGGTCAGCATTCCCACCCATCCCACCCAGACACTGCCCAGATGCCCCTTCCACCAGGGCTGATGACTCACTCCAACCCCAGATTCCCTTAAATTCAATTCCACGGGCATTTGCTGCCTGTCTGCTGCTTCCCAGCAAATCACTTGTGTCAGGACAGGGAGACAGGGCTGGGCAAAGCTCTGAGCAACAAAAGCAGGAATCCACAGGGCTGAGAATTTCCTGGATAAACACAGCCTCTGCTTTCCCAGCCAAGGCTCTGCCTTTGCCACACTTTTCAGGAGCATTCACCAAGAACTGGTGGAAAACTGTGCAAGATTTCAACACCTCACCGCCCTCAGATTTTGCTTTTCAGTAAAATCTCGATCCTTGTAAGGATCCCAGCATCCTGGAATGGTTTGGGTAGGAAGGCAGCCTAAAATCAGCCAGCCCCACCCCTGCCAGGGGCAGGGACACCTCCCACTATCCCAGGTTGCTCTGAGCCCTGTCCAACCTGGCCTTGGACGCTCCCAGAATGAAAAACTGGGATGCACAGAATCCTTTGAACTCCACTGACTCCCTTTAAAGCCCTGCAAGCACTTCCTCGAGTCCATGCACAGCATCTGCCCCATCAGAGCACAACCAGAGTGGCTGTTTTTAGCCAGGTTTCCAAAATCCTTCCCACCAGGTGACGTTTAAGGGGTTTAGAGGACAAACACACTCGATGCAGTTACCTGAGCTCAACGGGGTCAAACACCAGTTTGACATCATTGATGATGCTTGGCAAATATTTTAAAGCTGCCCCCTGAAAGAAGAAAAAAACCAAAAAATTCAAGGACATGAAACACACGTGGGAAATTCTTATTTTGTCAAGAGCAAATACGGGGACAACTGCAGAGAACTGGTTTAAAATCAAATTTATGCATCCACAGGCCCTCCAGATCTGTAGTGCAGAGTGGGAAAAGGTGGAGGAGAGGGGATTCATGGACAGTTCTCTCATTCCTTTTCCTGGCCCAGCCCCTTCCCAACTGCACCAGCTGATCTAATGAAAGATTTTTACTTTCCCCTGGAAGTTATGCTCACCTTGATCTTGACAGCCTCCTCCAGGGGCCGGTCCATGAGGGTGTTGAAGGAGAGGAACAGCTGGCGGATTGCATCATTGAACTCATTCCCATCCTCACTTTTCCCATAAACACTGCAAAGAACAGGGAAATCCAGCAGCTGAAATAGGATTTCACCCTGTGGAACAACATCCTAATGGCACCTCCTTCTACCAAGACACGGGGGTAAAAATGGAATTGGGGATTTTGCAGCCATTTCCTGCTGGAATCTGTTGGAGGGGGAAAACTGCATTTTTCAGGCTGCCAATGCAGCCAATTCTGCTTGGGTTCCAAGTATTGAACTGCAAAAAAAAAGAAAAAAATCCAGAATGGACATAAATAAAGGGTTTCAAACCCTCAGTGTGAATCTCTGGGAAGATGTTTTGAAGCTGCAATTAAAACACTGTCGTTGATTTTACCCCAACTGGAGAATGTGTCACCCCTTACCTCACCTAATGATTGAAGTAGCTGTCTATTTGTCCCTTAAAATTTCTGAAAATGAGGAGGAAATTCCACGCTTTACTTTACAAAAATAAATACTGGGTTCCTTTTCAGCTCTACCCTGTGCTGCTTGTTGCTTTTTAGGGGGGAACGAAAAGGTTTTTCTCCTTTCTAATCTGATATTTTAATTTTTGCTCAATTTATTTGTTCCAGCCACAGACAAAGGGCAGAGAGATCCTCTTAACCAGTCAGTGATAGAGGATTTGATGAAAAATACCCCCCTTTGGTGATATTTCCTGGAAATATAGTGGGTTTGCCAGAGGAGGCCCAGGGATGGAAGGGCTGGACCCACCTCAGGTACAACACCCGTGACTGCACGATGAACCTGAACAGGTATTTCAGGGCTTTCAAGGCTGCAAAGAGCAGCTCTGTCTTGCTGGAGTCCTCAGCATTCCCCACGTAGCAGTTCAGGACTTTGGTGAGTTTCCTTTGGGAACGAAACAAAAAGCTTAAATGAGACAAAACGAATGAATAAATAAAATAAAACCAAGTTCCTGTGCAAGTCCAGCTTCCTTATCCCAGAGAGGAACTGCAGGCCCATTAAAACCAGAGAGTTCCTCCTCACAGCCCATTTCCTCCTGAAATCTGCAGATCCCACCCTCTTGCTCTGCTGTTCTTTGGCCCTAAAAGGAGCTGTCCAGGAAGCTGCAAAACCCATTCCCAGCCTGGGAACTCCCAGGTGTGGAGCAGCAGGAGACAAGGAAATCACAAAGTGGAAGCAGTGATGGTGTGGCAGGGCAGGGCAGGAGGCATTCCAGGAGATCCAAATTGTGTTTCCTTGAGGGTGACAGCCAGGAATTCACGTGGCTCAGTAAAAATTCAAGAGATTTTCAGAGAGGAAAAGCAGTTTTGGCTTCTGGTTTTGCCGTCCCAAGTGGCCTCAGTTTTAACTTTTCACCCCTGGTACCACAAGGGTGATGACCTTTGGCTGAGGGGTGCTTGATCAAGAGGCTGGAAAGCCACAACAGAAGTGTCTTTTCTGTCTGGCTTGACAGAAAACAAAAACAACCCAAAAACCTCACAACAGAATGTTTTCTACAGGGCAAAAAGAGCAATAAGAAGGATTCTTTCTCTCCTGAACGCAGAGAAGGGATGGAACTCTGCTCTCTGCTGCCTTTATCACAATAACATCAAAAATCACCAAAGATATCACCAAGAGCTGACATCATCCCCAGAGCCCTGCTCTTGGGGGTCTTTTGTGTGTGAGAGAATAAGATCTAAAGTGGGTATTTATGATAGCCATTGAATTTGTCCATAATTCTATAAATAAAAAAGCAATGTATATATTTTGTGAGTTTTTAGCATCTCTAATAAATCAGGAAAATTGCATTCACTATCTCTATGACGACGTCTTGTGAAAGACCAAGTATGGAATTTAGAAAATCTACTCGAAAAGACAAGAAATAGAGACTGGGAGGAAACACAATGAAAAAGAAAACGCCAACATTATTTAAACATCTCGATTTAAAATCCAAACTTAACGTTCAAAGAAGGGCAAGTGTAGCCAGCGAAGGGCAATGAAGCTGGTGAAGCAGAAGAACAAGACTTAGAGGAGCAGCTGAGGGAGCTGGGGGTGTTTAGGCCCAGAGAAAAGGAGGCTCAAGGGTGACTTTATTGGCCTCTACAACTGCCTGAAAGGAGGTTATGGTGACATTCCTGGGTGACACTTTGGGACCAGTACTCACACGTAGGCCAGGGTTGCACTGAAGTGTTTGTAAATGTACGTCTCCAGCACGGCGTTGAAGTGCTGGAACTTGATGTCTCCAATCAAAGAGATAATGAACACCTGCCAGAAACCCAGAAGGAAACAGATGCACAGAGCTGCACAGTAACTCAAACAGAACAGAGTCTCTAATTCCATTTGTTTTGCTGGGTTATAATTTTTGTTTTGCTAACGGCACTAAAGGTACAGAGAGTGTAATTCATATTCCAACAGTCACTAAATACTGTGTGTGTGCAATTTATTACTTTTTCCACTGTGGCTACTAAAATACACTGATGTGTATTTCAGTCCTGGCTCCTAAAAAAAGCCTTGAGAAGGATTTAAATATTATTTATTTCTAGAGAAAAATACCAATTGCTCATTGGAATCACCAGGAACAGACTGGAGATGTGGCGGAAAACAAACCCTGAGCCCACTGAAGATTCACTCACCAGGGCATCAAACACCAGGAAATCATAGGTTTCATTTTCTGACATTTCCATCATGATGTTGAAAAGTGCATCGAGGGTGTCTGGCAAAAACTAGAGGGGAAAAAGGAACAGAGAAAGGGTGGGGAAAGTCAACTGCTTCTGGCATCCTGCTCAGGAGCATGAGCTGGAGCATTCCTCTCCTTCCAGCCCAGCTGAACTGTAAAATCTACACTCATTTCCTAGAACCTAGTTATTTTTTTTTTTCTGCTGTGAGACAATTAGGAGAAAAGCAAAGCAGGCTCAAAACTTAAAAGGTATAAAGATAGGTTTATTAACAAACACTAGAAGAATAAAAAAATCACTTATTTCTCAAACTACCACACCTGCCCATGAGAAAACAGCCAAAAAGGGACCCCAGCCCTGTGTTCATGCACGTGATTGTCAGGATCATCTCTGCAGTAAGGAAGATCTTTTCTTCTCAGCTCTGAATGGCCCTGCCTTGCTGCTCTACTGCCCCTTCATCCCACAGGATGAAAATCCTGACCTCTCCAAACCCTGTCCCGAGGCAGGACCCTGCACTCGGCCTGTCTGCAGTGACACAGCATTAACTTCATCTTCAGCTGCTCCAGGAGACCATGACCTTGCAAAATCCCAGCACATTCACCCCTGGGACCCCTCTCTGCAGGTAAGACTTCCTCCTAAATCCTCCAGCAGACCATTTTCTGTGGGAATTCCCCCCATTTCAGGTCCACTCCCCACAGTATTCCCTGAGGGAGATCTCATAGAATTCTATGAGATTCTATGAGGTCTCTGCCCCCAGATTCACAGCAAGTCCCTCCTCATTCCCAAAGGAGTTGAAAATTAAAAGCCAGGCTTTGGATGTGGGGCTTATTTCATAAGGATAGAGGGGAAAATAAAGTCACAGCCCTCTCCCTGATCCCTGTAATAATTAACCTCTGTAATTCTGGTGAGTTCCACTAATGAGAAGTGGAGCACAGATTCCCAGAGAAGCTGTGGCTACCCCATCCCTGCAAGTGTCCAAGGCCAGGCTGGAGCAAGCTGGGACAGTGGAGGGTTTCCCTGCCCACGGCAGGGGGTGGAAAAAGCTGATTTTCAGGTCCCTTCCAAGCCAAACCATTCCATGATTCGATGGCTCTCCCATTGCTCAGCACCCAGAACTGCCCTCCCAGCCTAGCCAGACACCTTTGGGGTCTCTCAGGCTGAGACATCAGAGTCTGTGCACCAGGGAGGCTCAGATCCCTGGGAATACCTTCACAATCTCTCCTCCTTCCACCTCCATCAGCTTCCTGAGGTTGTGGGCGATGTTGTGGGAGTTGGAGCGCCAGTTCAGCAAACCCAGCAGGTCGACTGCAAGGACACCAAGCAGCAATCAGCAAAGCACAGCCCACAGCAAAGCTGGGGGCTATTTTTAGTCAGTGCACAAGGAAAAGTCACCCTGAGGTACACGTTACCTTGAGGTGATTCTTTTGTCTTGGCAAAACAGCAAAGCTCTGCTAAAAATGGAAACCCGGCTGCCATCTGATAACACATTTGGAGACCATTCTGCAGGGGTTTTTTTTTTTTGGACTCAAGAGCAGGTATCTCAAGCCAGGAATTTTACTGGAGTGCATGACTTATAGCCCAGGAGCCTTCCAGAGCTGCTGGAAGTCTCCTATCATTTACCAGCACAGGCTGGACTCATTCACATATATATCACTCCTCATTTTGATCCCTTTGGCAGCACAGCAGGGTTCATGCACATCATCACCCTGGAGAGCTCAGTCCTCACTGCAGATCTCTTAACAGGCAGAGGAAAGGAGGTAATTACCCACAAATATTAAAATAATGACCAAACACAGACACTGTCACCGACAGGTGACATCTCCACGTGTGCCAGCAAAACTGGTTGGGTTTAACACTGGCAGTCTGCACGGAGCATTTGTGTGAGAGGGTTTTTCTAGGGGCTGCACAAACACTCTGGGAGCTTGCTCTGGCAGCTTGATGGGACAGGGCTGCCACTGCCAGGTGAGCAGCAAAACGAAAGCTGGTGCTCTCTGCCCAGGCACACACAAATCTGCCTGAAGGAAATGCCCTCTGCACTTCAGAGCCCCAGCACAAGCCCTCACCGTTCTGGGTGAGCTTGGTGGAGCAGATGACAGTGGCAATCTGGAAGCTGTCCTTGGTGCTGTCCTTGGTGGGGGTGAAGTTGGCCAGAGGGTGCAGGTTTTTCCCCGAGGGAGCCTCCTTCTCCTCCATCTCCGTTTTGGTGCAAGGAAGGGTCAAATAACTCCTGGCATCTTCCATTTTCTTGTTGTCACCCTGGTGGTTGGGCACAGCAGAGAGGAGGGTCACGTCTCACACAGTGACAGCCAGAATGGGTCTGAATTTCATCTCTGTCATTGTCTGAGTTTCTAATTTTAGGGATAAGTTGCCCATACTGCCAATGAGCTGAGCTATTTCCAAAGCCACAGAGTTTAGGAGGATTTTCTACCTCCCACCCACAGATTTTGTAGCTTTCTACTGCTTGGAAAATCAACCAGGAGAGAGTTTTGATGGGTTAAACACGAGACAAGGCTGGAAATGCCCAGGTTACCTTGTACACAATCAAGTTGTGTTTGCCATCCTGCAGCGTCGTTCCGTCTGCATTCATCAGCTTCACAAAGCCCACGCCAAAAGCTCTCTCAGATCTATCCCTGGCTGCAAACAGGAGAATTCCTCATTAGCAATTGCCTTATTCATGTCCCCACAACCCAAAATGCAGCCCCTGTAACCTCATCAGCAGCTTTATTTCATAGGTAACTGCAGCTATACAAACACATCCTCCTGGAGCAGCTTCCACACACAGTTTGAGTGGTTCTTGTGCTGATAGATGGACAGATTAATGGTTGGACTCCTTGATCTTCCAGGTCTTTTCTAATCTTAACAATTCAATGATCCTTTCTAACCTTAACAATTCAATGACATTTTTGGTTGGGAGTTTGGTTTGTGAGCTGTGGATGTGGAAGGATGTCACTGCCTTCAGAACCAGGTGCCTTTGAGAGTTTTTCCAATGGCTGAGCCTCACATTACTGATCTCAGTTCAGGGCTCAGAAGTGTGGAACTTCTGACTCTAACTCTCCCATTAGCCTAATTAGAAATTCCTCCTATCCTTCCTAAAAGGAAGATCATTAGAAGCCCCCACCAGGCCTTGCAGCGAATTTTGTGAAATAAATTAAAAGCAACACCCTACACCGAGAAACCAAAGCAGCAACAAACATTGATAATTGTCTTTTGGGGGAAGAAAACGTTGCTCCTCATCAAATTCCAGTTTCAGGACAAAACCAGCACCAAACCTTGGGTGCAAAAACTTTGAACGATTTTTGATTTTTTTTGCCTTTTTTTTTTGCCACGAAACCAGGAGTAAGCAAACCCCCCGTAACACTGTGAACAAACAGAAATGCAAGCTGTGCACTCAGTGGAGTGTGAGGAGCACAGCAACCCTGAGGGTTCCCCCCCCTTTCCTGGCACTCACATTCCTGGGAGGAGCGGTGGCGGAAGGTGAACCTCAGGTGGCAGCGACTGACTTCCTCAATGGCAATGGCCACCTGCAATGGGGGGTGACAGGATGAGAAGGCAGCATTTCCCCTGTGCCCAGCACATCCTGAGGGGCTGAGGCAGCTGGGGGATTTTACCCCAGTGCTGGTTGGTACAGAGAGGAAGAGCACGGGAGTGACAGAGCCCCTACCTTGACGGTCTCGTACCAGCAGGGCTGCTTGACCTGGTAATAAACCACGGACTTGTACTCTGAGACTCCCTCGTAGCCAGCCCCGGGGTGGATGGCTTTCTTTGGACAAAAACACAAGGGATGAGGGGGGAAAAAAAAGGTAAATGTGGAGCTGTTGCAGTGCACACCCACGCCCAGGCAGGTGTTTCCATGTTGGGAAAGGGTTGGAGTTTCACCCCTGAGCTTTTTAAGGAAGAAGAAACAGAAACTGCTGTGCTCTTCTCATGCTAACAAAAGCACCCCTTGGACCCTTGAGGTGTTCCTCAAGGGCTGTGGCTGTTTTCTATTGGGACCCCTCCTAGATCATTGAATACCTAAGAGAGAGCACAGAGCCTCTCAGGGCATTTTCAGGGTGTCTTAGCAGGTGCAAAGGACCTCCCTGCACCCTGCAGGGCTTTTTACTCCTTTGTCTACTTCGTTATTTTCCTCTTTAATTAAAACCTTTTTCCTTTTTCAAAACACCTCCAATCAGCCATCTTGCTAATTATTTTGAAGCAATTTCTGGCAGGTTGCTGGGCATCCCTCAGAGCGTGATGAACCTTTGTGGGGCTAAAAACCACTCTGGCCTGGGGCAGAATTGTACCATGGAGTATTTAGATCTCCAGAGGGTGTCAGAGGCCATCCTACCTCCTGCACGTTCCCGTCCTCGTCGTGCACTGACATGGTGACCTCCACGTTCTTGGGGGTTTTCTTCTTGCCTTTGTCAAACTCCCCTTGGATCAGGGTGACGTAGATGTCATTCCGGACGTCACCTGCAATTCCCAGTGTTTACTGAGCTGGTTTCTCATTCCCAGCCTGGCAGGTTAACACTGAACACCCTTGGGTACCACGTTATCCCCATTTTCCTCTGAGCCTTTAATTAACAACACCAACTGTCGCACTATTTTCATCTCCGTCTCAAATTATCCAAGGTCTTCTAAAATGAACCATTTTCCTTTGTACAAAGCCCTGTCCCCATATGTTATTTTGGTGTTGTGTTGGGTTTTTTTTCGTTTGTTTGGGGTTTTTTTGGGGGGTTTTGTTTTGTGGGTGTTTTTTTGTGGTGTTGGGGTTTTTTGTTTGTTTTTGGGGGTTTTTTGGGGTTTTTTTTGGTTTTGGGGTTTTGTTTTTTTTTTTTTTGTTTGGGGTTTTTTGAGGGTTTTTTTTGGTTTTCTTTTTTTGGGGGATTGGTTGCTTTTTTTTTTTTTTATTAATGAACTCTCTAGGGTTAAATCCATTCTGAATGGATGGGTCAAAGCCACGTGCAACAAAAATGCCTTTGACCAAGGTTTTCTTCCAAAAGCTCCATGAACCATCGTTTCGCCACAAGAAAGGAAACTCACACATTTTCAACTTCTTGTGACAAAAAAAAAAAAAAAAAAAAACTAAGAAAATAACCTGGAAATTTTAAGAAAAATAAAAAGTTTTGATAAACCTTTTTGTGACAGAAATTCTAGAACTTCAGGTGGCTCTTTCACTCCACGGAAGGTAGAAGCACACGGGACCTACCAGGCAGGATGATCTCAGGGAAGCCCATTTTTCGAGCCACTGCAGTGGATCTGTCTACAAGGTGGGAAAAATCCTTCTGGACCTGAGCCAGATCCCCAGGGAGCAGCTTCAGGGAGACCCAGAGACCTAAGAAAAGGGAGATGACACTCGTTTACTGAAAACAAAAAGGCACAAACCGGTGAAATTGAAGCCTGGGCTTCCAAAAAATCCGTGTTTTCATGAAAACTTCATGTCCCCATCTTGTTCTCTCTTGCCCAGTTCTCCATGTCCCTGAATCTGAGTAAGACTTTGCTGGGCAAGAAGATCCTCTGAAGTAAACCTCAGACTTTCAGAGATGAATCTCGAGTGTCTTTTAACCAAGGAAGACCAGAAAAATCCAGAATGATCTGACTTAACCCCAAAGCCGTTTGGGACACGCAGCCACATCCACTTGCTTCATAAATAAAGAAAGTGGATGTGGCTTTTATTTTAAAGGTGTTAAAAAATATTGACCTTAAGCACATGACTAGCAAGCGAGGAGCTGGAGGAGCCGTTCTCACCCAAGTTTTGCCTGGTTTTATCTGTATTTTAGCTGGGTGACAAAGGAACAAAGCAACAACCATGGCCAAGACCACACAGTGGGCTCAGGATTAAACTCCACTAAACCTTGATCTCTAGACTTCCCAGGGAGCTGGGGGTGTTTAGCCTGGAGAAAAGGAGACTCAGAGGTGACCTTATCACTCTCTACAACTCCCTGAGGGGTGGCTGTGGGCAGGTGGGGTCGGTTTCTTTCTCCAGGCAGCACTGACAGAAGGAGAGGACGCAGCCTCAAGCTGCACCAAGGGAAATTTAGGTTGGATGTTAGGAAAAGGTTTTTTCACAGAAAGAGAAGTGATAAAGCACTGGAATGCTCTGCCTGGGGAGGTGCTGGAGTCACCATCCCTGGATGTGTTTGAGGAAAGCCTGGATGTGGCACTGGGTGCTGTGGTTTAGCTGAGGTGTTGGGGCTGGGTTGGACTCGATGATCTTGGAGGTCTCTTCCAGCCTGATGATTCTGTGAATTCATCACCCATTTACTCCCCTGGGAACCTCCCCCTGGGGCTGCACCTTGTCCTTTGTGGTTGACCTCCTTGGCGGCGATGACTTTGTTGAAGACGGAGGTGAGGGGCTCGTTCTCGCCGATGACGTGGGAGGTGATCAGGGGGGACATGATGAGCTGGCGCTGCCTGGTGGAGGTTTCCATGGCAATCCTGGGCAGGAGGGCCACAAAAACGGGGTCAGCAACTGGGACAGACTGACACCGACCACACACAAGGAGAGGGCTGGCCAGCAGCCATCGTTTTCCAAATTAATTTGGGGTTTTTTAAAAGGATTCTGTGGGGGTTTTCATTCCCTCACCTGCACAAAATCCATTTAAACCTTCACACTAGGAAATGCATCACATTTTATCCCTCGGGCCTAAGGTAAGTAACACTGACCTCAGGATTTAAGCCCTGCCTTCAGGTTGGCCTCAGAGCAGATTAACTATTGGTAAACATACAGAAATTAACATTAATTAATGACTACTGTGACAACACCTAAGTGATGAAGCCACCTCTAATCACAAACAAGACTGCTGAGGTTTGGATTTTGACCCTGATTTCACTCCTGTACCCACAACATCAATAATGAGGGAGAAACGAGGTCTCCACAGGCTGCCCATCCTGGTGTCCAGCTGGGGGTCTGAACTCAGCCTCATTAAAGCAGAAGAAAAATGGGAAAAAACTCCAAACCAACAACAAAAAAAACCCCCTGAATCAGCCTCCCAGGACCCTTCCCAAAGGACACAGGAGGTGTGGCGAGCTCTGGAGCCTGGTACTCACTGCTGGAAGGGGATGAAATGCTGCTTCTCCTCATCGTCCACCTTCCCATGGATGATGTCGGTGATGTCCATCACTGCAACGACACCAGAGCTCAGCTCAGAGCTGCCAGGAGCCCAGAGAGAGCTTTTCCCTCTCAGAATGGAAAAAACCCCACGGGGTTATTTGGGGCCAGTGGCACTCCAAACAAGGGCTGCTGTCCCTTCCTCCTCACAGCACAGCCAGCAGACTCCAACTGACTCTCCTAACTCACTCTTCATCACACTCACAGCTGAGAGGGCAAGGCTGCTCCCACTCTGGGGTAATTAACACAGTGGCAATGCATGGGAGGCAGGATTGCCTTCAGCACCATCTCTGCCTGTCTCCCCTCAAAAACACACCTGCTGCACTGCAACTTCCACACCCATATTCCTCCACATAAGGAGAATATTTCAGTTTACCTCTGAACATACCAGGAAGATGAGCTAGAAAGTTCTGTGCCCTTCTCACCATGGTTGGCTCAGGGGCCAGCACAGGGAGGTGGCACTGGATCTTTGGAGCTGTTGGATCTTTGGAATGTTTCTCAAAACCTGTGGCTGCCTCTATTGGGCAGCAAGCCAAATTATCCCTCTTGGATCGTTGTGTACTTAGAGAAGGAGCTCAGAGTTACTCGGGGCTTTTTGGGGTGTCTCAGCAGGTGCTGGAGGTTTCTCTGCATGGCTTTCGTTCTTTTGGTTTTGTATCGTTGGTTATCTCCTCTTTTATTAAAACCTTTGCTTTACAGAACACGCCTGAAGAGCTGTTAAAGCCCTGGAAACTTAGATTTTGGGGCTTTAGGCTATAGTAATGTGTGGGGGGCAATATGAAGGGTTTTGGATGTTGTCTAAGTCCTTCTTCTTCACCTTCTTCTTCTTGGTTTTGGGTGGTTTTTTTTCTGATTGGGTGAAAAAGGTCTGCATTGCCTTTTTCATATGCATTGCATAGGCCTTGGGTGGTCATTATTGGGTTAAAAGTATAAATAATAGAGGCGCCACCTCGTTATTGGGTGATTAGCACTTAAACAACCTTGGAAAGAGTCAGAGGCCACCATTTTACCTCCATTTTCTCTCCATTTTCTCCCTTGCTAGTTAGAGCTCAGGGCCCCTGAGGCTGGCATAGAAGATAAGGATGAATAAACACCGAGTCTAAACACCAAGGTGTGACTCCTGTGTATTAATCCCGGCTCTAACACGAAGAAAAGAAGAGAAGAAACCCAACAAAGAGCTGTCTCACACATGCTCTTTAGCCTTTTCTAAGCAGTTGCAGGCCAGGCCTCAGAGCCTGAGGTAGGCCTCACCCCAGGCTGGCCTGAGGTGAGATTGTATCACACCCCCTCAGGTCACACTTGGCAGGTGAATATTTTTTTCTTTCTCATTGCTCCAGTTGCTCCCAGCCCGGTGTCCCTGTCCCCTCCAGGGGCTGGCTGGTGTCCCCAGGGCCCACCTGCCACGCCGAAGGGCCGGCGCAGGCCGCAGGTGTGTTTCTTGCCGTCCTTCAGCTCCATGTGCCCCACGCGCACGATCTGGCACACCAGGCTGATCCTGGGCCTGATCAGGTCAGAGCTGCTCAGGTCCTTCCAAAAATAAAAATTAAAAAAAAATTAAAAAAAAAAAAAAAGAGTTAAAATCAATGTTAAAATCCACGTTAAAATCCACGTTAAAATCCACGTTAAAATCCATGTTAAAATCCATGTTAAAATCAAATTCGAAGAGTGTTCAAATGTTAAGACGTTAAAATCAAGCAGAGGGTTAAATGTTAAAATCAGTAAAAATAATAAAAAAAAGAGTTAAAATCCACGTTAAAATCAATGTTAAAATCCATGTTAAAACCAAATTCAAAGAGTGTTCAAATGTTAAGACGTTAAAATCAAGCAGAGAGTTAAATGTTAAAATCAGTCAAGAGGGTTAAATGTTAAAATCAGTAAAAATAATAAAAAAAAAGAGTTAAAATCCACGTTAAAATCCACATTAAAATCAATGTTAAATCCATGTTAAAATCAACGTTAAAATCAACGTTAAAATCAAATTCAAAGAGTGTTCAAATGTTAAGACGTTAAAATCAAGCAGAGAGTTAAATGTTAAAATCAGTCAAGAGGGTTAAATGTTAAAATCAGTAAAAATAATAAAAAAAAGAGTTAAAATCCACGTTAAAATCCACATTAAAATCAATGTTAAATCCATGTTAAAACCAAATTCAAAGAGTGTTCAAATGTTAAGACGTTAAAATCAAGCAGAGAGTTAAATGTTAAAATCAGTCAGAGTTAAGTGTTACAATCAGTCAAGAGGGTTAAATGTTAAAATCAGTCAGAGATTTAAATGTTAAAATTAATCATGGAGTTAAAATCCATCAATGCCCTTTCTGAGTGGAAAAGAAGACAGAAGGAGAGAGGGAGGGAAGGAGGAAAAGGGTTTTGTTGGGTTATGCACAGGTAAAAATTGTGGCCTTCTGAATCTGGAGGAAGCCCACGAGGGGGATGGAGACATTTATAGTGCCAGGACACAGGGAATGGCTTCCCACTGCCAGGGATGGGTGGGATACCGGGGAGAAACCCTTCCCTGTGAGCCTGGGGAGGGGCTGGGCTGGAATTCCCAGAGGAGCTGTGGCTGCCCCTGGATCCCTGGCAGTGCCCAAGGAGCAGCCTGGGGACAGTGGGAGGTGTCCCTGTCAGGGCAGGGGTGGCACTGGGTGACTTTTAAGGTCTCTCCCAACCCAAACCATTCCAGGATTCCCTGGAGAGGGACTGGGGACAAAGGGCTGGAAGGACAGGACACGGGAAATGGCTTTCACTAGGAAAGGGGAGATTTGGGTGGGAGATTGGGAAGGAATTCCTGGCTGGGAGGGTGGGGAGGGGCTGGGCTGGAATTCCCAGAGGAGCTGTGGCTGCCCCTGGATCCTTGGCAGTGCAGCCTGGGACAGTGGGAGGTGGCACTGGATGGAATTCAGGTCCCATCCCATTCTGGGATTCTCTGAACTTACAGTAAACACTGCTTGGAGGTTGTTCAGCTTCTCAATTTCTTTTGGCATCCCATTGCTGCCCCAACGAACCAGGTAATTTTCACTGCAAAGAAAGGGAGAAAAAAGTAAATTTTAACAAATCAACGCCGGACATCTCCATTTCCTGGCAAAAGCCCCAAAAGCATTTTGATCTTTTAGGAATATTTGACCAATCTTTTATCCCAAAATGCCTCTGGAGTGACTCATTTACTGGAGGCAGGATGGGGTGAGCCCTGGCAGCTGCTCCCCTGGACAATTCCCACTGCGTGGCCACACCTGATAACTGCAGTGATGGGCACAGAGTGTTCCTGACACGGAACTGCCTCCCTGATAAAGTTCCTCATCTCCTCCCCAGCTCTTCAGATGTGAACTGGCACTGACTGGACATCAAACACCATTTAAATCCAGGATTTACTGGGAAATAATTAATATTATTAATTAATAAAATGCTTTTAAACCAAGGCTTGCAGCCACAGCAGGGGAAATTAAGAACATAAAAAGACAATGCGAGATCAAAGAAACACCCAGCTTTAGGAGGGACAGCGCCTGGGCTTCCTATCTCTCTGAAATTCATTCCAAAGCAATTGGAATTCATTTTCCCCCACTGGGGCAGCAACCCACAGAACAGGAAAACATCTGCTGGGTCTCCCTTTTCTAGTGCACTGACTCCTTCAGAATGATCACCCTCATGGCTAAACTGCTGAAGAATCTCCAAAAGAAAAGGCCCCTACCTGATGAATTTGGAGAGGTCAGGGTCATAGAGGCTCATCAGCAGCTCTGCATCTTCCCCAATGTTGCAGACAAAGTTCTTGAAGTTGACGTAGAGGCTGTAAGTGTGGGTGGAGTTGAATATTGGCTGCCCCCGGAGGTCCAAACTCTGCTGCAGGGACTGCAAAGAATTCCACATTGCCATTAAATTTTATCCTTGCACTACGAACAAACCCAGGCAGAATTTAGTTCTGCTGCCAAAGGAGCACAACACTAAGAAGAGCATAAAAACCAGAGTGACTGGAGAGGGCAGAGCAGGGACACCAGAGGTACCTTCTCCTCCTGGATCCTCTCATCAATCCTCTTGGATGCTGTTTCATGGGCCTTGAAGAGGGAGATTGTGCTGGTCTCATCTGGGTCCAGGATGTTCCCGTTGTCATCTCGGACAACCAGGTCCAGACCCAGGATCCTGGACAGCCCCAGGAGGCAAAAAATCAAAAAAATAACTCCAGAATGTGGGAGCAGCAAAGATCAAATCACTGCTCAACACCCCGCTCCTTAGAATAACCTCACTCACTGCTGGTTTTCCTGCCTCAAAAAACTTCTCTCTCCCGTTTTCCCATTGAAGGGAGAAGGAATTAGTCAGGAAAGTCAGTCCTAAGGTGACACCTCCCTTATTCCTGCTTAAATGGCTTTGTTTCCAAGGTGGAGGAGTATCTGCCAAGCTCATAGATTGCAGCTGCTTGTTATTCTTTGCCATAAACTTCTTAATTCACTTCTTGGACCTGAATCCCAGCTGACAGGCAGATAAATGAGTCCTGGAGACTGCAAACCCCTGGGGGCTGGAGTGCCTATGGAATCCTGCCCCTCAGCTGCTGATAAAGCCCAGCATTGCCCCACCAGCACCCAAATCTGGGCACAAACTGTGCTCCAAGGGAAAGGCCACCCCGTGCCAGGATTTGTGCAGAATTAAGAGAGGAGAGTTGCTGCCAAGGCACAGAGATCTGTGGCACATCAAGAACCAACTGCTCCACGTCCACCTGCCAGGTGGCCACGTCGTCATGGGGACTCAAAGCTGGCATTTCACCCTTTCCAAGGAAAACATGAAGCCTAATTCAGTGCCTGGATTTGCATTAAGAGCCTTCCCCGGGGGTTTGGGAGCCTCCCCTGTGCTCCAGGCAGAGTTTGGAG
The DNA here is from genome assembly GCA_027886175.1 of Phylloscopus collybita. Taxonomy (NCBI): domain Eukaryota; kingdom Metazoa; phylum Chordata; class Aves; order Passeriformes; family Phylloscopidae; genus Phylloscopus; species Phylloscopus collybita. The sequence continues at coordinate 756,713 of JAJNNQ010000087.1, read as the reverse complement.
CTCACCTGTTGCCATAGTCAATCTTGGCAGTGACTTTTTTCTTGAGCTCAGCCAGTTCATCCTTGGGCAGGGTGCCGGAGAGGATTTGGGATCTCCACTCTATCAGGCTGTAGGTGAGCTGCTGGACATGCCTGAACTGAGTGGTTTTGTTGTTCTGAGGCAAAAAAAAAAAAAAAAAAAAAAAAAGGGCAATTTTAATCGAGGAAAACCTGGAAAATTTAGCTCAGCAACCCCTCTGAAATGTGTGCAGCTGCAGAGCCACACAAGTTTTATTTAACTGAAAAAAAACCTGGCACTTTGTGACACCACAAGATCAGAGCCACGCAGCAAATTCTGCAGCACTTGGCACTGCCAAGGTTTAAGTGCCTTTAGGATCTTTTAAGTGTCTTTAAGGGCTTCACCTTTCCCTGGGACATAATTTCAGAAAAACCTCACCCACTAAAAATAAACCTCTGGTGCTTTCCAGCACTTCCAGACTGCTCTGATGGAGGCTTTTTATAAAAGGGGCAGAGAAACTTATGTTAAAGGACCACAGCTGAGCAAGGACACTGAACAAGACATCAGAACCTGCCTGGTGAAAAGTCCCCTCCTGCCCTCGAAGTAATGAAAATTCCTCCCCTGCCCTTTACTGGTTCCACTCCCATAAAACCAACCCCATCCCCACACCTCCTTCCTGCCCCTCCAAGGCTGGAATTAACCATGGATACCTGGTAAACCCACCCTGTTTGTGGCAGTATGTGCTGAGATAAGTAAATGAGCTTTTAAAAGTGGCAGGGAAGACGTCTAAACCATTAAAAAGGGAGTGAAGGGAGATTTTGCTGTCTCTCTGCCACCACAGTGGGGCAGCTCCTGGGAGGATTCTGACTCGTTTCACAGGGAAGTGCCACAGATTCGCAGCTCCTGGGACAGTGATGAAGTTTATTCAGCTCCAAAGGGAAAATTTAAGCTGAATTCAGTGCCTGGTTTTGCATTAAGAGCCTTCCCTGGGCTTTGAGGGCCCAAAGTTTGGTTTGGGTCACATTTCCCCTTCTGGTGCTCCCTGGGCTGTTAATGGTGAGCTACAAACCCCACCCTGCTCCCACAGAGCTCAGACAGAACCTCACTGCAATTATTTCCCCATTCTCATCTCTGCAATGAGCAGGAATGAGAGAAACTACTCATATTTCCCTCAGATGTGAAGGCCCAAAAACAATCCTCCCTTTGGACTGGGTGAACACCAAGGGGCTGACAGGCTGCTGGAGGTTTTAGCTCTATAGGAAGGGTATTTGAGATCTATTTAATAAACAACAAACACGTCCTTGCATAAAAAAAAAAAGCTTGCAAAGAAAAGGCAATTTGTGCGAATTTTCAGAGCAGGCCTCAATTTGACCTGAGTTATCTCCACAGCTAATTCCTATTAACTAAACCAATTAAAAACTCTCCTCATTTTTTTTGCACTTATTTTGCAGTGGAGATAAAGTCACTGCTGCAATAGAACCCACGGAAATTAAAGAAGTGAAATTCATTACTGCCCAAATAAAAAAATCCCCTCATGCTTCCTTTTTCTCCTCAAATGCCTCCTTCCTCCTTTAGCTTTTTTGAAAATTCTTTTAATACATACTGCAGGGAAAATAAAATAAACTCAACCCCATTTTAAACCACAACGTTTTCCCAAACCTATTTTAAGACTTAAGAGTGGTTAAGCACAGGAACATGAAAGATTTCTGCTCATTAAAAAAAACCCAGATTCTGAGGCTGGGATCTGAAAGTTATTCAGAAATAAAAAAAAATGCCAGGAACAAAACTCTCTTTTCACACAGCAATACCATCACGTAGAGCTTCTCATTAAACTGAGAGGGTGGAACAAATTCTTGTGGTTTCGTGGCCCACAAACACAATGTATTTGTGGCCTGGTGAAATTTCCAATAAGAAAACTTGCTCTGGGTGCACTGGGTGATTAGAGCTCCTTTAAAGTCACTCCCTCCTCTTAATTAAAGCACTGGAGCACATTTTGTGCAGGCTGAACTCGCTACTGCTCGAGAGAAAAATCAAGTTTGACCCTTTTAATGCGCTTTCAAAATGAAGGAACCCACTGTGGACTCATTTCTTTGAGCAGGAAGCACCTACTGCAGGACAACCCTCAAACCCCTGCAGTGCCTTGGCCTGGGACACTGCTGAGGTGACTCCTCTGGCCAGGTTTGGGTCACATTTAGGACATGAGAGCCCCTGAGAGCTCCTGAAATGGGAGGCCTTGAAGCAGCCAAGAAATTCCTTCTGTGGGGCAGCTCCTGTGACAGGGACAGGACCCAGGGAACGGCTGGAGCTGTCTCAGGGGAGGGTCAGGTTGGGTTTTAGGGGAAAATTCTTCCCCCAAAGGCTGGAATAAGCACTGGGACAGCTCTCCAGAGAATGGGCACAGCCCCGAGGCTGCCAGAGCTCCAGCAGGGTTTGGATAACACCCCCAGGGATGGGATTTTGGGGTGTCGGTGTAAAAAGTTGGGTCAATGATCCCTTCCAGCTCAGGACATTCCACGATGTGGTTTTTGGCAGGTCAAAATGATGAGTCACAGCTCAGTCCCATAAAGGTAAGAGTGATAAAAGGGAGTGGGTGAGCTGGGGAGGAGGATGATGAAGGAGAAGGATCCTGGGGAGAGAGAATCCCTGCTGGGAGCTCAGCCTGGGGCTGCAGTCAGAGCCTGATGCTGGAACTTGCAGGCACAGCCTGGCTGAGGGAAAAGCTGCAGGCACAGTCTGGCTGGGGAAAAGCTGCAGAATCTGGCTGAGGGAAAAGCTGCAGGCACAGTCTGGCTGGGGAAAAACTGCAGGAACAGTCTGGCTGGGGAAAAACTGCAGAATCTGGCTGGGGAAAAGCTGCAGGCATAGCCTGGCTGGGGAAAAGCTGCAGGCACAGCCTGGCTGGGGAAAAGCTGCAGAATCTGGCTGGGGAAAAGCTGCAGGCACAGCCTGGCTGGGGAAAAGCTGCACTCACACCCTGCACACCAATCCCTGCAGTCAGAGCTCAGCAGGAAATACCCAGCAGGTAGAGGCTGCAAAGGGAAACCTCCAGCTCTGTGAGCCCAGGGACCCCTCCCACCCAGGGCAGTGTCACCCACAGCTCTGTGAGTCTGGGGACCCCTCCCACCCAGGGCAGTGTCACCCACAGCTCTGTGAGCCCAGGGACCCCTCCCACCCTGCCAGACCCCACATCTGAGCCCAGAACCCTCCGAGCTGCCCCCAGCCCCATTTCATCGCTCGATTCTGCACTGCCCAGAGGCACAGAGCCTGCACAGAGCCCAGGCTGAGCTCAGCTGGCACCAACAGCAGCCCCTGAGCAGAACTCACCACGTAGAGCTTGTGCCAGATCACTGCCCACTCCCGCAGGGTGGAGGTGAGCTCCTGGCCCAGGGGCAGCTCGCTGGGAATCACGGTTTCATGTTGTCTGGAGGGAGGAAGGAGAAAAATCAGAGAAAGGTTTTACACTCAGGGTTAAAACTCGATGGAAAACGCTTTTTTTTTTTTTTTTTTTTTTTTTTTTTTTTTTTTTTTTTTTTTGATAAATACATAAATGGAAATTCCAGAGGGGCTGATTTTCACACAATTCACTCGCACATGGTGTCGAGACCCTTAAGCTGTTCTCAACACACACGTCCACATTCCTCATCCATTTTTAATGCAAAATGCTTCGGGCTCCTCTCACTCCTCTTACTCCCAGTGGATCCCTTCCAAACCCGGCATAAAGAGACAGGAATGAAGTTTGGAAGAGCCCCCACTTGCAATGGTAACACAGTTACTTGAAAACAGGAGTTTTACAAAAAAAAAAAAAAAAAAAAAAGTGTTTTATAAAGTTCCTTCCTTTGCAGGCGCTGTTTTGCTCTCCCTTAACGAGCTCGAGGAATCCAATGGAGGAGTCATTTCCTCCAGTGTTTTCCAAGACAGGAAGGAATCCACGCTCCTGCTGGGCCCTTGGCTGCCAGCAGGAGCCTGTTATGACTTGTAGGAACCCCCAGAGGAGCTGGATGGAGCTGGGCTGACCCTCCCCACTACTGACTTGTCCAGCAGAGCTTCCTCGATCCTACAAATCATCTCCTGCTGCCCCTGCTCCCGACTGCTCTGCTGTGAAACACGGAATTATGCAGCTCTAGGAGGTAAACCCTGGGTTTGTGACAGCCACAGCTGCTCAAAGTGGTTATTTGGGGGTTTGAATGGGATGAAATTCCCTGGGTTTTGCTGCCAAAGAAGTGCCAACCTACCCCCGGTCCTTCACGATGGCCTCTTTTAAATGGATGTAGGTTTCTGGGAAAATGCCCTAAAAATAAAGAGAGAAATGAAATAAATCAATCCTACTGTGGGGTAGGATGTGATAGGAAGATATTAAAAAAAAAAAACAAACAGGGGAAAGGAGTTAAGAAATGTCCCAGTATGCCAGGAAAAAAAAGGAAAGGGAGGAGCAGAAGGTTCCATATTGGCAACTCAGAGAAGCTGATTCCTTGTTTTACTCTAATAATCCTCATCTTCCTGCAGGAAATGCTGGAAATTCCTGAAAATGATCAGTCATTGCCACGAAATGTTCCTGGAGTCCTCTGTCAGGCTAACCTGTCCTCCCTAGAAAAGCTCCCACAACCTCTGCAGAAATTCCCAAATTCTTCTTGTTACAGAGAAACCTTCTGGAAATGCTGGAATCCTTTCCTGTTCCCTCTTCTCTCCTCTTTACCCCTAAAACCAGAGGCTGTGGGGGATGTCACCACAGGGGAGGTGCCAGCATTCCTGGGGGAGCCCTGATTTCCAGGCAGCTTCCAGCCCCAGCAGCTCAGCTAGAGAGCCAGGGATGTGCCATTTCTGGACTATTTTCCAGTCCAAACTCTGATATTCCCATTAAACAGAACCAATGCTGGATGTGCAGAGCCCCCAGAGCATCGTGATGAACTTGTGTAAGGAGATGGGAACAGGTAATTTTGGAAGTTCCAAGTGAATTCCTCACGCTGCCAGTGGAGGAATACCCAACACACAGCTCTGAACTTTCAGCTCCAGGTGGTTGATTTCTGTCACTGAGGACAGGACACCGTGGCCAGGAGTCCTGTCTTGTCCTCCTGTTTTTCTAAAGCTTTTCTAAAGTTCTTTTCAGCCTTCTGATGTTTTACTTTTTGTGGTGGGGTTTCTCATTCACTTTTCATGTCAATAACGATTGTTTTGCATTCCTTTCTGGAGGAAGAGGGAATTGATGGGCTGTTGGGTTGACCAGTGTGGTTGGAGAGGACAATTTTCATCCTCCAATCCATGGTCACTGCTGGAATTCTATAAATGTCGAGGTCTGTAAATGAACTGCCCCTTTTGTACCTTGGACATCTCAGTGTGTGAGTGTCATTCTTTTGTGTCATATTGTGACACTGCCTGAAGTTAAAGACAAGAAATACAGGACTTTTCAGCACCAGGTGGGGCCTGGCAAGGTGTGAAATTCAAAATGGGGGTCACCCAAAAGTGAGGTCGTACCTTCTTGGATTTATTTCGGAGCGTGTATCCTCGGTACCAGCCTGGCAAAGCAAACACAGACATTGGGATTTCATTATTTCCTGCTGACAGCAATTAAAGACAAATCGTATTTCTCACCACCTTTCTACGACAGCAATTTATTGATCTTCTCATTTGGGATCCACTCCTGGGAAGACACCTCGGAGCTCCGTGCCCTGGCACGAATCCTGTTTGTCAATCTTACCTTGGTAAGATCCAAAAATTGCCAAGACAGAAGCAATAATTGTGCTGCCCGGGCCTGGGGAGCAAATGGCTCTGAGAGAACATTTCTCCTCTCTTCAGCACCTGGGGTTTATCCAGGATTTCCACGGAATGGGTTGGGTTGGGACATTAAAGCCCATCCAAGGAGATTATGTCCAGCTGAGTGGCATCATCAAGAAGGGAAAGGGGTTTAAGGGAATAATCAGGCAAAGAAGAGAGAAGGGGGGGCTGGTTTCTTTGGGTTTGTTTTTAAATTTTATTTTTTGGTGGTTTTATTGTTGGTCCTCCCCCATATTCCTACATTTACTGTGGAAGGTTCCATAAAGAACCATGGATCTGACACTCCTCGGCCATAAATTAAGCTTAGAACGGTTTAATTTGTAATTTACTGAGGATCTTTATGTGCATGTGGTTGTATTTCCATTTCTTTACTTCCTGAAGTGCAGTTTTGTGCCCTCCCTCCAGCAATGGGGAGGGTACCTCCACCTCAAAAACTCCAATATTCCAGTAACAAGTTTGGAGGAAAGAAGCAACTCCATTTCTTTCCACAGGAGGAAAACAAGATTATCCATTGCTCATGGAGCCATGGATGAGGTCCTGGATTAGGGATGAGAAGATTTAGGCTCTATTTTTATCTAAGTTGTCATTAATTGAAGAGGAAAGCACAAATTACTCAGGGTGGGAGACAGAGCTCATGGAATTTACCAGGAGGGGTTTTAATCCCATTTGACACGTTCAGCCCTTCGACAGCACAACTTCCTCCTGCTTCAGAGGGCCCCCTGGCCTTCCCCCCATTCCTGTAGAATATTTTGCAATCATTGCATAAAAAGCACGTTGGGGCTGATTGTGCAAAGCTGCTTCTGCAAGCACCTCGTGCAACCTCTGTCGGAATTCTGCTCCCACTTCCAAATGACTTTATCCATCACTCTAACAGGAACATCAGTCTTTGGGCAGTGGGCAATCCATTACGTGATTTCTTCTTAAAAAAAAACAAAACAAAACAAAACAAAAAACCACAAAAAACCAAAAATCTGCTTAAATCTTCAGAGGAATGAAAGGCTGTTGAAGTGTTTGAGTGTTCTCCCCAAGCAGAGATGGGCTAAAAATGGAGAAAGGTTTTGCAGGTTGATGATGACACGGAAAATTTCAGACTGAAATCTGAGTGAGAACAAAACCAAAAATAAGCAGACTTGCAAAGAAATGGCTGAAAGTTTGGGGTTGTTTTGTTGTTTTTTTTGGTTTTTTTTTAATTTTACCCTTCATTAGGTGGATTTTCTGCAGCATGGAAAAGAAAAATCTAAGGACAGCACTCCAGCGGGGATAAAGCTCTCCTCGGTGATGCAAGTGGGCAGTGGTCAATCCATTACATGATTTCTTCTTAAAAAAAACACCCAAAAATCTGCTTAAATCTTCAGAGGAATGAGAGGCTGTTGAAGTGTTTGAGTGTTCTCCCCAAGCAGAGATGGGCTAAAAATGGAGAAAGGTTTTGCAGTTGATGATGACACGGAAAATTTCAGAATGAAATCTGAGTGAGAACAAAAAAAAACAAAAACAAAAACAAGCAGACTTGCAAAGAAATGGCTATAAGTTTTAAAGTTTGGGGTTGTTGTTTTGTTTTTTTATTTTACCCTTCATTAGGTGGATTTTCTGCAGTATGGAAAAGAAAAATCTAAGGACAGCACTCCAGTGGGGATAAAGCCCTCCTTGGTGATGCAAGTGGGCAGTGGTCAATCCATTACATGATTTCTTCTTAAAAAAACACCCAAAAATCTTCTTAAATCTTCAGAGGAATGAGAGACTGTTGAAGTGTTTGAGTGTTTTCCCCAGGCAGAGATGGGCTAAAAATGGAGAAAGGTTTTGCAGGTTGATGATGACACGGAAAATTTCAGACTGAAATCTGAGTGAGAACAAAAAAACAAAACAAAACCAAAAAAAAGCAGACTTGCAAAGAAATGGCTATAAGTTTAAACGTTTGGGGTTGTTGTTTCGTTGTTTGTTTTTTTTTTAATGGCTCAAGTCCTCAATTTTACCCTTTATTAGGTGGATTTTTTGCAGCATGGAAAAGAAAAATTTAAGGACAGCACTCCAGTGGGGATAAAGCTCTCCTTGGTGATGCAAGGCCAGGTCACGTGTGGGGACCACAAGGTCCCTGTTCCTCCTCCTGTCCTGTCCCACAGCACTCAGGGCCTTGCTTCACCCTCCACAGGGGTGACCCTGGAGCAGCAAATTCAAGGTAACAATTGTAAATCCTGCAATTAACAACTGTAAATCCTACAATTAACAACGGCAAATCCTGCAGATGAGGAGAGATCCCCCCAAAATTGCCAAGTATCCCTGCTCAAGGACAGACTGCCTGCCCTGGAGCAGCCTCCAAAGCCCTGGAGGCAGCAAAGTTTTCCCTTCTTTTCCTGGGTTCTTGGCAGGCAGGAGCAGCACACACTGCTCCTCCTGTGTCTTCTTATCAGGGCAAGGAGAAATCTTGTACCAAGAGCTCCCTGCCCTCCTGCAGCCAGGGAGAGAGAGAGGAGGGGGAAAATAAAACCTTGCTCTGCAGGGTGGGACCTGAAGTGACAACCTCTGCAGAGGGCTTGGCTGTGTCGGTTTGAAAGGGAAAGGGATGTGAGAAAAGAGATCTGAGAGCTCTCAGGTGTCCTGCACAGATGGTTACTGGCACCAGAGAAACATCCCTGGAAGGGTTTCCATCCCTGGAAGGGTTTCCATCCCTGGAAGGGTTTCCCAGCCCTGGAAGGGTTTCCCAGCTCTGGAGGGGCTCCCATCCCTGGAGGGGTTTCCATCCCTGGAGGGGTTTCCATCCCTGGAAGGATTTCCATCTCTGGAGGGATTTCCCATCCCTGGAAGGGTTTTCCCTCCCTGGAAGGGTTTTCCCTCCTTGGAGGGGTTTCCATCCCTGGAGGGGTTTCTATCCCTGGAGGGGTTTCTATCCCTGGAGGGGTTTCCATCCCTGGAAGGGTTTCCCATCCCTGGAAGAGTTTCCACCCCTGGAGGGCTCTCATCCCTGGAGGGGTTTCCATCCCTGGAGGAGTTTCCCATCCCTGGAAGAGTTTCCACCCCTGGAGGGCTCTCATCCCTGGAGGGGTTTCCATCCCTGGAGGGGTTCCCATCCCTGGAGGGGTTTCCCATCCCTGGAAGGGTTTCCCATCCCTGGAGGAGTTTCCCATCCCTGGAAGAGTTTCCACCCCTGGAGGGCTCTCATCCCTGGAGGGGTTTCCAGCCCTGGAAGGGTTTCCATCCCTGGAGGGGTTCCCATTCCTGGAGGGGTTTCCATCCCTGGAGGGATTTCCCATCCCTGGCAGTGTCCAAAGCCAGGTTGAAGCAACCTGGGACGGTGGAAGGTGTCCCTGCCCATGGCAGGGGTGGGATGAGATGATTTTAATGTCCTTTCCAACCCAAACCGTTCCATGGCTCCATGGACATCAGGCTGTGCTGGAAATATTTGGAACCTTCAGTTCACACTGCTCAGCCTGTGGTTGGTGTCTCTGTGACACCCTCCCCTATGTCCTTGGTCCAAGTTGGAGCTGAATTTCCAGGGATGTCCTCACCCCCTGAGGAATCCCTGGCACAGGGGAGGGAGCTGCAGGTCACAGAAATGAATCCCCCTGTGTGATCTCCCCTGTGGGAAATGATTTCAGAGGGCAAAAATTACTCCACAGGGCATCTCCAGCCCAAAGAAATTATCCCACAGGGCAGCTCCCAACCCCCCCAAAAAAATTACTTAATAGGGAATCTCCCAGCCCCCAAAAAATGACTCCATAAGGCATTTCCAGCCAAAAATTACTCCACAAGGCATGACCCAGCCCCCTCCAAAAAATAACTTCATGAGGAATCTGCCACCCCCCAAAAAATGACTCCACAGATCATCTCCAGCCCAAAGAAATTACCCCACAGGGCAGCTCCCAACCCTCCTCCAAAAATTACTTAATAGGGAATCTCCCACCCTCCAAAAAATGACTCCACAGGGATTCCTTCTCCCAACCCCAAAGAATTATTTTACAGGGCTTGTCTCAAACACCAAAAAATGATTTCACAGGACATCTCTCAGACCCCCCCAAAAATGACTCCAAAAGGCATTTCCAGCCAAAAATTACCCCACAGGGCATGTCCCAACCCTCCCCCCCAGAAAAATAACTTAATAGGGAATCTCCCAGCCCCCAAAAATGACTCCACAAGGCATCTCCAGCCCAAAGAAATTACCCCACAGAGCAGCTCCTAACCCCCCCAAAAAATTACTTAATAGGGAATCTCCCACCCTCCAAAAAATGACTCCACAGGGCTTCCTTCTCCCGACCCCAAAGAATTATTTTACAGGGCTTGTCTCAAACACCAAAAAATGATTTCACAGGACATCTCTCAGATCCCATAGGGCATTTCCAGCCCAAAGAAATTACCCCACAGGGCATGTCCCAACCCTCCCCTCCAGAAAAATGCCTTCATGGGGAATCTCCCAGCCCCCAAAAAAATGACTCCACAGGACATCTCCAGCCTGTCCTCCCACACAGCCCCCGCCCTGGTTCCATGGAAACTTTTCCTAAGCCGAGGCTTGTGTGTCCAGATAAGAGCAGCGATTAGAGGAACAAAACCCGTTTTTATCAGCTGCATTGGTGAGCAGGCAGCATTAGCACGGAAAGGAGAAGAAAAAACCTCTTGGGAGAACATTTATCCTCAAAAAAAAAAAAAAAAAACAGACCCACAGAGAGCTGGGAACACAGCTGAGAGCTGATATCCCCCCCAAAAAAAAGAGATTTGGGAGGACATGGAGAGGCAGAATATCAGAAGTGGGAGGGTTTGAGGTGAATTTATGGGAAATTAGACCAGACCCACAGCAGAGTCACCATCTCTGCCTCTCCCCCTGCACACACTCACAACTGCCTGGCGCCGATTGCTGGCTGCTCTTGCTGGGGGAAAAAAAAAAGGGATTTTTGTTGCCCTGCAGGAATTCCAGATTTCTGTTCCCCCACGGATGGCTCAGCATGTGAGAACAATCACTTCCCCCCCCTCTCACTCACGAAAACATTCGTCTCCTTCCCAAACTATTCACAGGCAATTTTCTCCTGACAAAGCTCCAAACTGCGAGATTTCGGGCCAAAAAAAAAAAAAAAAAAAAAAAAAAGAAAAAAAAAAAAAGAAAAAAAAAAGAAAAAAAAAAAAAAAGAAAAGAAAAGAAGAAAAGAAAAGAGCCATTTATATACTCATTCCCTATTCCTGTCTCTGTCGAGTTGTCAACAAGAAAAAGGGGCTAAACAATGACCAAAAAAAATTTTAAAATAGGGAGAAAGAAGTGAATCCCCCCCAAATTTCAAATTTTGGGAAGTAGGAGATGCTTCCTCTTCCCGAGGGGGTTTTCCTCCCTCTTCCCTGTGTGTTCTTTTGCAGGACCAGGTGCTGAATCAGTGATTCCCACAGGGATATTTCCCTTTTTCCCCCTCTCCCCTCACCCAAAGCAGGATAAAACCCAGGACTGGGAGCTGCCCCCAGGTGCAGGGGATGGAAAGGGAACGATGGGCCAAGAAGAAATTGCTAAAGAAAGCAGCTCCCTGTTCCCAGATTCTGTTCTGGGCACAGAATCTTCCTTCAAATCCACGCTGCTGGTGAAAATGATTGGATTTGCATTTTACCTTTAAGTTTTGGAGAGGGCAGCAGTGGGCCAGAGCATTTCCTTAAAGTGATTAAATGGATTAAATTTCCAGTCTTGACAGTGAAATCAAAGAGTCAGGTTTGCTCAGAGATTTGAAACGCTCAAGTGCCATCTTCATCTTTATAAAATAAAGAGTTTTGTTTGCTTTGTGCTTTCCATTAAGGTGTTATGAAAAATGTCCCAGTGAAGGGCTGGGAGAAACAGCCTAAAAAGCTTAAAAGAGCTTAAAATGCTCCATAACTGGAGCAATTTAAGAACATTTCATGCCAGTTTGTGATATTACAACTCAGAACAACATTAATTATGAACTAATCAGCCCTTCCCTCTCCTTTTCTTTCATCCACTCAGATCAAAAACTAACTCAGGTTTAAAGCTAGGGAGGGTTGTTTTTTTTAATTATTATTCTGATTGTCCAGCAGGATCAGTTCATCCCACCAGCACAGGTGCTTGGCCTAAAGAGAAGCCAAAGCAAAGAGGTGTGGGGTGAAAACAGCGGTGGGTTTTTTCTGAATTAAATTAAAAATTAAAAATTAAAAATTAAAAATTAAAAATTAAAAATTAAAAATTAAAAATTAAAAATTAAATTGAAAAACAGAATTAAATGTCTATTTCTCTTATGTGAAACCTCACCTCGATAAACCCTGCCTGGAACAGCACAGAGATGAGAAATCCCCTACACTTCTGTATTTTTAACCCCATTTTAACGATGAAGGGGCTAAAGCAACCTCTGCCCACCGAATCTGTGCTTTGGGGCGTGGCAGGAGTTGCAAACAGGGATCTAAAATTTGAAAGATTCGTTGATTAGCTCCTGCTTTCCCTCCCAAACCCCTCCTGTGAGCTGCACCTACCTTCGTACATCTCCAGGATGTGCACGGTGTCCCCCACCTGCAGGGACAGCTCCACCTCCTGCGTGGCCTCGTAGTTGTAGATGGCTGGAAAATGGGGAGAAAGAGGGAAAAATAAAAATAAAAGCAAAAATAACAATAATAAAATAAAAAATTAAAAATAAAAGCGAAAATATAAAAATAAAAATAAAAAAATAAAAAATAAAAATAAAAGCAAAAATAAAAAATAAAAAAATAAAAAAATAAAATAAAAATAAAAATAAAAGCAAAAAAAACCCCTAAAAATAAAAATAAAAGCAAAAATAAAAAATGAAAAAATAAAATAAAAAATAAAAATAAAATAATAAAATAAAAATAAAAATAAAAGCAAAAATAAAAAATAAAAATAATAAATTAAAAAATAAAAATAAAAGCAAAAATAAAAAATTAAAAAAAATAAAAATAAAAGCAAAAAAAAAATAAACAAAAATCACCCAAACATTTTTCAGAGGGGAACTCTTGAGACTTCCCAAGGTTTGTGTTTGAGGAGCTCTGGACTGGAAACGAGATAAACAAATACAACTCAGAGCTCTTCTGCCAGGAAAATTCCCATGAAATGCCTCCCATTCCCATCGGGATGAGGTGCTCTGGCTCCTGGCCGGGCTCCAGCACAGCCTGGGGCTTTCACCACCGGAAATCCTCTCCCAGTTCCTTCAGAGCTTTCTTCAAAATGTTGTGGCTGGAAATCTCCCCGCAGGGCTGTGACTCCCTGCAGGAGCCCCCATCCCCAGCAGGGCAGGGTTTGCTCCCAGGCACAGGGGCACGGCCCTGAACCCCTGATCCCCACAGCATCCCAGGGATTTCACTGCACTTCTGCCCCCAAGAGCTGCTCCTGCAGCCCCACTGTGGGGCTGCTGCTCAGACACCTTCAAGGCCCCAGAACTGGCCCAGAAGGAAAAAAAAAATCCCATTCACATCCTAACAGAAAAAATCTGGATAATGTTCATGGCTGAAGCTGAATGGGAATGGGAATCCTGGGATGGTTTGGGTGGGGAGGGATTTCAATCCCATCAGTGCCACCCCTGCCATGGGCAGGGACACCTCCCGCTGTGCCAGGCTCTGGGAATTCCAGCTCAGACCCTCCTCACCCTCCCAGCCAGGAATTCCTTCCCAATCTCCCACCCAAATCTCCCCTTTCCCAGTGGGAAGCCATTCCCTGTGTCCTGTCCCTCCAGCCCTTGTCCCCAGTCCCTCTCCAGGGAATCCTGGAATGGTTTGGGTTGGGAGAGACCTTAAAAGTCACCCAGTGCCACCCCTGCCCTGGCAGGGACACCTCCCACTGTCCCCAGGCTGCTCCAGCCCGGCCTTGGGCACTGCCAGGGATCCAGGGGCAGCCACAGCAAAGCTGGGAATTCCATCCCAGCCCCTCCCAGGGAAGGATTCCTCCCCAATATCCCAGCTGACCTTTCTATTTCAAACCATTCCCCCATCCTGTCCCTCCTTCCCTTATCCCAAATCTCCATCATGGTTTAACCTGGGATGGTTTGGGTGGGACTGGAATTTCAATCCCATCCCCAGGGACTCTTCCCACTGTCCCCAGGCTGCTCCAACCTCTCCTGGGAATTTCCAGGGATCCAGGGGCAGCCACAGCTCCTCTGGGAATTCCATCCCAGCCCCTCCCCACCCTCCCAGCCAGGAATTCTGCCCCAAATCCCACCCCAATCTCCCCTTTCCCAGTGGGAAGCCATTCCCTGTGTCCTGTCCCTCCATCCCCTGTCCCCAGTCCCTCTCCAGGCCCTGCCAGGGGCTCTGAGCTCTCCCTGGAGCCTTTCCCTTCTCCAGGGGAACATTCCCAGCTCTCCCAGCACCCAGAGGGGCTCCAACCCTGGAGCATCCCCGAGTTCCCCCCTGGCCAGCTCCCCGTGTCACTCCCAGCCAGCCCCACACACAATTCCCACACACAAATCCCCGGGATTTTTTTTTTTTCCTGGGACAATCCCTCCTTATACCAATTCCAGGCTGCATTTTTTCCCCCCACAGATGGAAAGGTGGGTGGAGGCAGGCCCTGGGAACGAACACAGAGCGAATTCAGCCCCAAAGAGCAGCGGGGAGGGAGGACCTGGTCGTTCCCTTCCCCTTCCTAAAGATCCCAGCAGCCACAGGACAGAACTGAACCCTGCGCTCCCCTTCCCCTCCCTGCCCTCCCCTGCTGCTCCACCAGGCAGGTTTCACATCCCAACAGGCAGCATTTGCAACCTGGAGGAACTCCAACAAAAACAAAAAAAAAACCCCAAAACAACAACAACAACAAAACAAAACAAAAAATACCAAAAAGCCACAAAACAAAACAAAAAAAACCCAAAAACACCAAACAAAACAAAACAAAAAAGCCCCCAAACAAACAAACAAAACAAAAAAAAAACAAAAAAACCCCCAAAACAAAACAAAACAAAAACCACACACAAAACAAACAATCAATCAAACAACAAAAGAACAGCAACAAAAAAACAACAAAAAAAACCCCCAAAAAAACCCCCAAACAAACAAAAACCCACAAAAACAAACAAAACCCAAACAAACACAGCCAAAAACCAACCAACCAACCAACCAACAACAACAAAAAAAACCCCAAAAACCCAACCAACCAACCAACCAACCAACCAAAACCAACCCAAACAATAAAATAAAATAAAATAAAATAAAATAAAATAAAATAAAATAAAATAAAATAAAATAAAATAAAACAAAATAAAATAAAATAAAATAAAATCACCACAAGAACACCATAAAAACCTCCCCAATAAAGTCAATTTTCTCCCTGCCTCACCAGGCTGAACTAAGCCATAACAGAGGGGTCACTGTCTGAAACCTCCTCCCTCTCGTGCTTATGTCCAAGATTATAAAAAGACAAATTGCTGGCATATTTTCCCTGGGAGCTCTGCTGCTTGCAGGGGATGTTTCCTGCTGCTGGAAGCCCGAGCTGTCCCCAGCCCATCCCGCCTGCAGGGATTTGTGCTGCTGAGCCCCCTCTCCCTGACCTCTCTCCCACTTGAAAGGGAAAAGGAAGCTTCACATCACAAACACGGGCACGGCGTGGAAAAATAAAAGCCCCTTCACTTAAATCCTGACAGAGCAGCAAGAAAGGAAGAAGGAAAAAAAAAAAAATAATAATAATAGGGAGACTTTTGTATTCAAATTTGCAGCAGCGTCTGAAGTTAAGTCTCTTTGCTCCGAGCTAAACTTCAGATTTTTGTCCTTTGAAATTCACTTCAGAGCGCTGATCCTGCTCCTTTTATCATCCCAGATGAAAAGCAGCGCTGCAAATTGAGGAAATTGAATTCAAATAAAGAGGCAGAGGTGGGCAGCACCAGCCTGGGTTTGTTGGAGGGACCATTTTCGGAGGAGAGCCGGCGGCAGGGCCCGGTCGGGTTCGGTTCTGCGCTCCGGTTCGGTTCCAAAGGCCAGGAACGCCTTTCCCAGCCCCAGGATTGGAAAAGGGCAGCAGATAAATTCCAGGAGCAGCTGGTTTTTATGGCCCAGCCAGGGCTGGGGGGGGGTGAAGATAAGCAGCGATTTTCGTGCTTTGGGGGCAGAGGGTGTGATCCCTGCCAGGGCATTGCACAACCCTGGGGTGCTCTGCTCCAAGGTGGCTCCAGAAAAAGGAATTCACGGGGGGCAGAGCTTCTCCCTGCCCCAAAAATACAAAAAAACCCAACAAAAACCCCAAAAAAACCAAACAAAAAACCCCCAAACAAACAAAAAAAATACAAAAACAAACAAAACCCAAACAAACAAACAAAAACAGCCAAAACCCAACAAACAAACAAAAAACAACAAAAAAACCCACCAAAAACCCAACCAACCAACAAAAACCAACCCAACCCAACCTTTGTGCACAAAGGCACAACCAACCCTGTCCAAATGCCACGTCCTGCTGCCCACTGACAGCAGGGGCTGCTCCCCCAGGACAAAGGAGCCCATTCAGGACCCTCAGCCCCACAGCCAAACCCCTCTGATCTGATCTCCTTCTGCAGGACAGCCCCGCTCGGAGGAGCCTGCCATGGTCCCCGGTGCCAAGATCCAGCCCCCCCAAAAAAAATCCCCCCCTCCCTCAAAAAAAATACAAAAGCAGTGGCTTTATTTAAAAAACAAGGAACTGCCCAAGGAATGAATTCTTCAGAGGAACAAAGCCTTTTTGATGTTGGGAGCAAAAAAACACGCTGGTAACTTCCCAGGAATTTGTGTCTGCCAAACGGAGAAGGGCGTAATGAAGATTTAGATGTCGGGCTACTTCTTCTGCTTCAGAGAAAAAAAGTAATTCATGGCTCAACGCTGGGAAATAAAGATGTTCAGTCACTGTAATGAAAGAATTCCCGCCCCTGGATGGTGGTTGCTGCTGTTTCAGATCAATTCCAAAAGTTCTGAGTGAGTGCTGAGCATTTGGGATGGCAGTACCCAGATTTAATGCAGCTGGAAAATGCTCTCATTAGCAGCCATCATTAATTAGATAGCAGAGTCCAGCCTCTGAGGAGCTGCAGGTGGATTATCCCTGCCCAGGGAAGGAGAGGATCTTTAAGGTCCTTTCCAACCCCAAACTCCCTGGAATTCTGTGGTTTTACCATTTCTAACACCTCGTGCACTCGCTGCTCCAGGCTGACCTCACACAAGGAACACACTCGACGTTTTTAAACGGGGTTATCTCAAAAACGAGCATTAAATCAACTGAGCAATGACATCATCTGCCTCTGCAGGAGGATGGGACACGACCTTTCTCATTTGGATGCTGTCACTGTTGGGTTTCACATTCACTCCTTCCTTTGGGAACCAGGAGAAAAGCAGGAAGAGCCACTGCCCTCAAGAGCCTCCCAACACTTCCAGCCTCAGCTATCCCAGCATCCAAACCCAAAGGAGGGTGTCCCCTGCTCCCCTGCCAAGGACAAGGAATTGATGAGTCTGAAAGCTTTCCCTGATTTCCTCTGAATGATGGATGATCTTGGGAATGGGACAGGCAAATCATCCAAGGCTTTGCAGATTCTGTCCTGCCCAGAGGGCCCAGACAAAACTGATTCCCAGCCCTGGGAGCAGGGCAGGGTTTCAGCCATGCCCTCATCATCTCTGGGCTAATCCTGTCTCGCTGCCCATCAGGGGTTGGATCACATCCTGGGCTCCCATGGTTTAATCTCCTAAAGCCTGGATTGCTTTAGGAAAAACAACCTCATGGCCCAGCCCATGGGAATGGGGAGGCTTTCCCAAGGTTCCACAAGGGCTCCCATGGCATGAGCCCGTGGTCTCTTGAGGCTTTGAACACCCCCAAACCCACAGGCAGCTCCACAACAGGGCTCTGGGGCAGGGGCAAATGAGTCCCTGGATTTTAATTAGAGCTTCTCAGATCCCAAGCAGGCAAACTGAGACGACTCAGAACGGCTGCAGCACGAGACATCCTGATTGTAAGGAAAAAAAAACAAACACAAAAGAGATAAAAAGTCCGTATTTTCACGTCTGCAGAATCCCCGTCAGCCACCTTCCCCTCAAACATTTGTTGCAAAGCGCTTACAACCACGGTATCTGTGTAAAAACAGAGAATGTTCAGTTCTCAGAGTGGCTCTGAACTGCAGACAGGACACAGATACACCCTGAACAGCCAGGGCTGGGCAGCAGCATCCATCTCACCCCAGCACAAACTGTTTTGTCTCTGAGTGTGCTGGGGGCTGGAAGGAGCCAAACCTCAGCTGCTCCCGTGCTCTGACCCCGACAGACACTCTGGTTTCTTTTGCACCCAAGGAACACTCACACACAAACCTTCTGCTGTGTCATTTTCTCCACTGTGGCCTCTCCATTTCCTTCATTGTTTTCACTCCCAAGGGCCCTTGGGGGTTTTAAGCTCAGATAAGGAATTAATCTACAGGAGCTGTCTCAGCTCCTGTCTGGAGTGAGAGAGGGAGTCAGCCAGAGGAGAAATAAATCAGGGCTGCCAGTGGAGGAGCCAACCTGCTCCTGAATTTACAGCACCCAACCAGATCTAGGCCGTGATTTCAGAAACAAAACAAAACAAAACAAAACAAAGCACCCAGACCTGCAATTCCAGTCCCCTTGGAACACCAGGAAATGCTCCCCTTTGCAGAGACACAGCTGGAAAAACAGCCTGGGCCTCTCTTCAACACTTGTGTAAATTTTATCAGCTTTGATGCATCTGTTTACGGAGCTCTTCGAGGTTTTGCCAGGAAAGGTTGGGGCAGATGATCCTGGAGGTCTCCCCCAGTCTGATATTCCCTGACCCTGCAGCTGCCCAGGCTGTGGGTTGGGGGAATGCCCAAAAACCTGGCTTTTGCTCCCCAGTGAGAGCAGCACCTCCCCTAACAGCGTCCAAACGTGAAAAGGGGAGGGAAATAATGGAGCTCAGCCTGAGCATCAAACAGGTTTTCAGGCTGCAGAGTGTTCCAGGCCTGGTGATCCCTGCCAGGGATCCTGTCAGGGTGCAAGGTGCTGATGTTATCACAGCTTTGTTCTGCCTCTTTGGGATCCCAACAGCCAGACTGGAGGATCAGGATTCTCCCAAAAACACCTTCAAAATAATGAAACACCTTGAAAATAATCACCCTGAGCCCGTGGAACTGTTCCAGCGTGACCATGGAGTAAAGGTTTTTATTCTCCCCGCTGGTTTTCGAGGGGCAGAGCCTGGTTTGTGCTCAGCCCAGGCTGCTGGCATCACTGCAGCCCAACACAGCTCAAATATTGTGGTGTTCCTTTGGGCAGAGAGGCTTGGGAGAGCTCAAAGCCACCCCTGGGGCTGTGCCCTCCACAAGAAGGGCTTTATACCCCCACTAACTCTGATTTAGTAACTGCACACCCCTACCAGGGCTCTGAAATCCAATGCCACATAAGCAACCTCTGATTTTATTTCCATTTTTTATGTGAAGATGCAGCATTTGTCTACAACACCCACATGACTGCACCTGGATTTTGCCAAGTCTGTCTGTAATTACCTTTTTTTTTTCCTCCGAGCTAAAAGTGCAATTTGTGCTTGGACACTTTGAGTACCAAAAAAAAAAAATACCTTTTCCAATGAATTTTTCAGGCAGATTTGTAAAAGCAAGACCCCACCACTCCATAAATTGGACTGCTCAGCTCGTTTCCGACTTGAAAGCGCGTGGCACTTTGAAAAGAATTAATTGAATTTGCCACTGGCTTGAAATGACTGTCCCACTTCTCAGTGGGCAAAAACATCAAAGCAGGGAAAGCTTGGAAATGCCAGAGCCCAGAGCTGTGAGCGCTCTGCTGTTTGCAGATTCCAGGGGCAGGGAGGGGGCAGAGAGGAGGGGTCCAAGGGGTGAAACATTTGAGCACCGGGTCCATCAGAAAGGTCCCTGGGCACTGAGGGTTTGGGGCTCTCTGTGCTGCCAGGCACTGAGCCCCCAGCAAACCCTGCATCCCACCCCAGGCCGTGGAGCAGCTCCCAAAACTGAGGGACAGCGCTGGGGCTGGGGGGCTGTGGTTTGGATGGAAGTGTGTGACAGCACAGGGGGCAAAACTCAGAGTTTCAGGGTTTAGGGTGCAGTGACAGAGATAAAGCAAGGTGGGGGGTTTAGGGCAGAGGCTGAGCCCTTCTCTTTCACCTCCTTCTCCATGGCTCTGGGGGGTGTTTGGTGATTGGGCAGAAAAATCCTCATTGTGGGCCATGGGTGGTTGGGTATTGGGGTAAAAATAAAAATAATTTAGGTGTCATTTCATAATTGGACAGTTTGTGCTTAGAAGGCCTTGTGGAGAGAGAGAGAGGAGCCTTTTTTTACTTTGTCAGCAGTCAAAGTCTGTGGGACTGTAACACAGATCAGAATAAATAAACATCTGAGTCCAAACACCAAGCTGCATCTCCTGAGCTTTAATCCCGGCTCTGACAGAAGAAAAGAAGATAAAACCCCCCCAGAGCCCCCTGAGTTCAAACCTCAGCGCTGTCCCTCGCTGGCATCACCTCAAGCACCACCAACCCCAGGCTACAGCTGAGGGTTTGTCCTTTTGTCAGCTGAAAACCCACGTGAATCACAGGGGAATTCTGAATTCCACCCCAATTCTTGATGATTCTGGTGGTTCTTCCCCTGCCATTCTGGTCTTTGCCAGCACAGCTGCACATGGGAGTTACAGAGAGGAAAAGCAACATCAACACCCATGAACTGAGAAAAATTCAAATATATTGGTCGAGAAACACTGACTGTGTATTAATGTGTAATATTCTTCGTCATAATGTGTAATAATCTTTATCATTCAGCTGTTGGAAAATCCCCTGCTTTTTTACTTGACATCAAACCTGGTCTCTCTGCAGCTTGAAGCCCCCGTGGCATTGTCAGGGCAGGAGAATGGAAGTGCTGCAAGAATCAGGTGAAATAAACTAAAAAAACAACCCCAAAAATATAAAAGAACTTTTCCAGAACTAACTGCCTGTGACATTCTGAGCCACTCTGAGAACTTCAGAGCTGAAGCCATAAATGGTTTTATTGCCATGGAGGATCAAAGTTCCAGACTTCCCCAAGAGCAGGAATCGTTATCTCCACTGCACCTTTAATGAACTTGTGGCATTAAGCACCTTCCAGGACAAGGGGCACCTGGCCTGCACCAACACTTGCCAAAAATTCAGTGTCAGGGAGCAAAGAATCCTCCCCCAAAATTCAAATATATTGGTTGAGAAACACTGACTGTATATTAATGTGTAATACTCTGTCATAAAGTGTAATAATCTTTATCATTCAGCTGTTAGAAAATGCACACCCACCTGCAACCTTTGATTAAAAATCTACAATTTTTGCTCTTCAGTTTGCACTTCACTTGACTGGTGGGACATTTCTCTGAACTATTGCTTTTAAGGGAAAAAAAACCAAAAACACCAAATTCCTATTTCTGCCAGAACTTTAAAGACACAACCACAGCCAAGCTTCAGTCCTCCCCACTGCCCTGTCTGTGACAATGTGCCAGGCATCATCTGAACCAGGCTGCCAGAGAATTCATCCTTTAAATGGTGCCTCCCCCTCCATCCCAGGGAGATCTCCCTGGGAAGAACAGCCTGTACTGCCCCAAAAATAACATTTTTTATCATTTTAGCCACTGCCCCAGCTGAAACTCTGCAACTCACGAGGGCAACCACGCACTGCCGGCCCAAAAAGCTGGTTAGCAACTTGTTACTGACGTTTTCAATTCAATTTACTAAGAGTAAAACTTACTAAATCAGTTTATGGGCTGGTTTCATGAGCACAGGTTGGCTGGCAGATGCAG
This sequence comes from Phylloscopus collybita, assembly GCA_027886175.1. Taxonomy (NCBI): domain Eukaryota; kingdom Metazoa; phylum Chordata; class Aves; order Passeriformes; family Phylloscopidae; genus Phylloscopus; species Phylloscopus collybita. The sequence continues at coordinate 735,272 of JAJNNQ010000087.1, read as the reverse complement.
CCCAAATGCACTGCAGGGTTTCAGGCATCAGCAATTTGATGCACTGGACTTGAAATATCCCCTCAGCTCCACAGCAAGGAGGGGAAAAATGTGTTTGAGGCTTTGGGCTGACGTGGTTTGAAGCTTGGGGATCAGGAAAAAGGGGGACAGGAAAAAGGGGATCAGGAAAAAGGGGATCAGGAAAAAGGGACCAGGAAAAAAAGGGACCAGGTTGCTTGTTTGTAATGGATTTATTCCAGACTAATTTGGGATTCTCCAGCCTCTCTCACTCCATCAGCAGTCTTCAGCCCACAGAGTGAGGAACAGCTGATGAGCAGTGTCAGGATTGCTTTTACAGCCCAGGACAATTTTACAACCCAGGTGTAGCACTTGAGTTAAAGGCAGTGCAAACCCAGGTTACTGCCAGCAGAAAAAGAAAGGAACGACATGATTGGCTCCTTGTGCTCTAAGAAAACAAATAGATAATAAAAGCTAAAAACCTTGGGAATCCATTAAGGTGTTCTTTCCCTCAGAGCAGAGCTTTTTGACTGGGTAGAACTTTTGTCAAAGGATTTCTGCAAACCACAGCTCGCCTTTGAGAGAAACAGGTTATTTTGCAGGACAGGTTATTTTGTTCAGCGTGGCCCAAAACTGATCAGCTCCCCAAGAAGATGCTCCTGCAGAGGCAGAGCCTGTAGCAAGGAGGCTCTGTCAGGGCCTGGTGCTCAGGGAGGAGATCACAGAATCACAGAATCACAGAATCACAGAATTTCCAGGTTGGGAGAGACCTTCAAGATCATCCAGTCCACCCCATGCTCTAACACCTCAACCAGACCATGGCACCCAGTGCCACATCCAGGCTTTTGTTAAACACACCCAGGGATGGAGACTCCAGCACCTCCCTGGGCAGGCCATTCCAGAGCTTTATCACTCTTCCTGGGAAAAACAGAGATGCTGCCCTCCCCAAAGCCCATCTGTCACTCCGTGGTGGAGAATTCACTGCCAGGGAGAAGCTGCAAGAGCTGCAAGCTGCTTGTCTCTCACCTCTGCTCCCCTGAAAACCCTGAAAACTCCCCAGGCTGGCCCTCCCTGCTGCTGCTGCCACCCCAAACTCAGAGGTAATCCCAGGATAATCTCCCAGGCCCCTCCCCAGTCCCACCACACAAACTCCTGTGGAACAGCCCCAGAAATGAGGCTCCAGGACTCAGGGAATGCCCTGAGCTGGGAGGGAGCTGTGGGGAAGGGAGCTCTCCCCAGCCTGAGCCAGCTCAGGGCAGAACGAAAACCCAGACCCTAAAATCCATCTGAACCCAGGATCCACGGAGCTGTAAAAACCCAACCCGGGCCAGAAACCCTCCTGGAGGGCAGGAATCAGACAAGTGACACTGAATCACACTGCTGGCTGCCTGGAATTCCCCACCTCGCTGCCATGACTCCCAGGGTCGTGTTTTAAATAAATCCCAGTAATTCTGCAGGAGTTCCCAAAGCAGAGATCACCAGCAGCTCCAGTTTGTGTTTTAGATAAACCCCAGTAATTCTGCAATAGTTCCTAAAGCAGAGATCACCACCAGCTCCAGTTTGGGTGTTCTTTTGTAGAATCCCCAGTTTGTGTTTTAAATAAACCTCAGCAATTCTGCAGTAGTTCCCAAAGCAGGGATCACCAGCAGCTCCAGTTTGTGTTTTAAACCCACCCCAGTAATTCTGCAATAGTTCCTAAAGAAAATCACCAGCAGCTCCAGTCTGTGTTTTAAATAAACCCCAGTAATTGTGCAGGAGTTCCTAAAGCAGAGATCACCAGCAGCTCCAGTTTGGGTGTTCTTTTGCAGAATCCCAGTAATTCTGCAGTAGTTCCCAAAGCAGAGATCACAACCAGCTCCAGTTTGGATGCTCTTTTGTAGAATCCCCAGTTTGTGTTTTAAATAAACCACAGTAATTCTGCAGTAGTTCCTAAAGCAGAGATCACCAGCAGCTCCAGTTTGGGTGCCCTTTTGCAGAACCCCAGAACATTTAAGGGTGGAAGGGACCTCTGGAGTTGATCAGGCAGGGTCAGCTGGAGCAGGGCATGCAGGAATCATCCAGGTGGGTTTGGGATGTCCCCAGAGAAGGAGATTCCAGGCCTTCCCTGGAGCTGCTCCGGGGCTCTGCCGCCTCCATGGCAAAAAGTTCTTCCTCCTGGGTGAGGTGGCACTTGCTGTGTTTTATTTTATGGCCATCACTGGGAAGGGTCTGGCAGCATCCTGGCACCCTCTGGAGATGTTTGTGTGGATTGCTGAGATCCCCCCCCTCAGGCTTTTCTTCTCTTTCTGAACAGAAGTTGTGTCTCTTGCCCTTCAGGCCTGGCTGGGATTTGTCACCACCCGGGGCACTCCTGTCCTTGCAGCCACTTCACCACTGGTACAGCCCCTGCCCAAAAGCTCAGACCTCCCTCTCAACCCCTCCAAAATAACCCCAAAGCCTCTCAACCCCTCCAAAATAACCTCAAACCCCTCCAAAATAATCTCAACCCCTCCAAAACAACCCCAAACTCTCTCAGCCCTCACCAACCCCTCCAAAACAACCCCAAAGCCTCTCAACCCCTCCAAAATAACCCCAAAGCCTCTCAACCCCTCCAAAATAACCCCAAACCCTCTCAACCCCTCTAAAATAACCCCAAAGCCTCTCAACCCCCTCCAAAATAACCCCAAAGCCTCTCAACCCCCTCCAGAATAACCCCAAAGCCTCCCAACCCCTCCAAAACAACCCCAAAGCTTCTCAACCCCTCCAAAATAATCTCAACCCCTCCAAAACAACCCCAAACCCCTGAGAGCTGGGCCCTCGAGCACAGGACCTGCTTGCAGATCAGAAACTCCTCAAGCCTGCAAACACCAGACTGATAAAATCACAACACAAGTGAGTCAAACGACAAAGCCAGGCAGTGCCTAAAATCATTCTGCCACTGACAGAATCAATCCTGGCTGCAAACCAAACCCCAGAGCTGCAGCAGGACAGCTCCAGGTCACTTGGGGAAAAAAAACCAAAAAAAACCAACCAAAAAAACCTAACCAAACAAACAAACAAAAAACCAACAAAAACCACAAACAAACAAACAAAAAAACACAAAAAAACCCACACCAAAACCCCCCCCAAAAAAACAAAAAAAACCCAAAAGAAACCCACAAAAAAACCAACAACAACAACAACAACAAAAAAAAAACAAAAAAACCAAAACAAAACAAAAAAAAACCAACAAAAAAAACCCCAAAAAACCAACCAAACAAAAAACACCCAAAAAAACCCCAAAACAAAACAAAAAAAAAACCAACAAAAAAAACCCCAAAAAACCAACCAAACAAAAAACACCCAAAAAAACCCCAAAACACCAAACCAAACTAAAGCACCTTTTCCACCCAGCTGATCACCCAGGAGTCACAGGGCACACGCTTTTTTTAGGTGGAAACAGGCAGGAAGAGGCATTTTTTTTTTTCCCCTCCACCCTGCTTACTCACAGGCCAGTGCCCTTCCTGGGAGAGGAGCTGTCACCAGGAGCAGCTGGCTGTGGAAAACTCACCCCGGAAGGTGATAATAATAAAGAAAAGGGAAGCCAGAGGAGTGCCTCTGATTCATCTGCTGCCCAAGGCCATTCCGAGCCTCAAAGGTGAGCTCGGGAAGCACCAATCTCCCCGGGCAGGATGTGGGGTTATCTGCTTTATCCGCCAAAAAAAAAATTAAAAAAAAACCTGGGAAGTTACTTAGGGAATGGGACTTAGGGAATGGGACTTAGGGAATGGGACTTAGGGATGCCCCCAGCCAGCTCAGCAAGCCCTGCAAACACCTCCGGGGATCAGCAGCAAGAAACAAAGTTCAGGGTGTCAGCACTCCACGCCCTGCCAGTTACCTGGAGAAACCAGATAAGGCTGCCGGGTGTAAAATGTGCCTGCAGCTCCTGCGAGGAGCTGAGCTCAGCCTGCACAGCCACCCCGAGTGGTCACCCCAGCCCGGATTTGCTGTGAAAATCAGGCAGGGTGAGGGTTTGCACCTTCAGAATGGCAGGGTGAGCATCCCCACCTCTGTGGGAGCTGGGGCTTTGCAAACACAAAATGAGTAATATATATATATTTATTTTTTTCTCACGTCCACAAGAAATGAGTAATATATATATATTTTTTTTTTTTTTCTCACGTCCACAAGTCCACTGCTGAGCAGCACACCAGTGATCACTCTCAGTGAGAGAAATGATCGAAAAGCTCTCTCTCTCTGTGTCATTTAGTGGCTTCCTGCCAACTGGGCTCTCACCACCGACCTCAAACCCGTGGCTTTCAAACTCTCAACTTTGAAAAGCAAAGCGGAATTTTCTCAGCCAGCACCGCGGGGTTTTCTGTTCCTGTCAGAGAGCAGCACCAAGGACTCGGCAAATCCCTTTGAACAGAGGACGGGGCAGGAGGAACCCGGTGTCAATCACGGAGTGCTTTGGGCTGGAAGGACCTTAAAACTAAAAACCTCAGGTTTCACTCCTGACAGAGCAGGGACACCTCCCACTGCCCCCGGCCAGCCCGGCCTGGGACACCTCAAGCTTTCCCCATCCCTCACCCGAAATCAAGATTCCCCAGCCCCTGGCAAAGACATCACCCAGAGCATTTTTCCCTCCTTGTCCCTTTTCCAGGACATCCTCCTCGTCCCTTTTCCAGCCACATCTCCTGCCAGCCACACCAGCAGAGTGATTTATTTATTTTTTTTTCTCTTTTTTTTTCCTTCAGTGCAGAACACGCAAAACGATCCAAGTCAGCCCTGAACTTTGAGGGAAGCGCTGGACACAGAGCGGCAGCGCCGCGTGAGCAGCAATCCAGGGAATTGATGGATTCGGGGAGGGGGGCACGGCCGGAGCTGCGAGCGGCACGGGATGGGGATGGGAGAGATCCCAAAAGGGAAGGGAGAGATCCCAAAAATGAAGGGAGAGATCCCAAAAGGGATGGGAGAGATCCCAAAAGGGATGGGAGAGATCCCAAAAATGATGGGAGAGATCCCAAAAGGGATGGGAGAGATCCCAAAATATGATGGGAGAGATCCCAAAAGGGATGGGAGAGATCCCAAAAGGGATGGGAGAGATCCCAAAAGGGATGGGATGGGATGGGATGGGATGGGATGGGATGGGAAGGGAAGGGAAGGGAAGGGAAGGGAAGGAAAGGAAAGGAAAGGAAAGGAAAGGAAAGGAAAGGAAAGGAAAGGAGAAAAGGAACGCACAGCTCCGGGGCATCCCGGCTGGCACTCACTCACTCACCGACCCCGTACTTCTCGCGCTTGGTGGGGATCCAGCGGGCCATGCCGGCGGGTTCGGGGGTCCCGGGAGGGTTCGGGGTTCGGTTCAGCGCCGCCCCTCGCCCGGCGCAGCCCCGCGCTGGAGCCGCGGGCCGGGCGCCCCGGGCTGCTCAGCCATGCCCCGCTCCCGGCTCCGCTCCGGGCTCCCAAACTCGATCCCAAACTCGCTCCACAAAGTCCCCGGCACACGCCCAACTTCGCTGCCTCCCCCGGCGCGCCGAGCGCAGCAGCGGGAGGGGAGAGCGCCGGGAGGAGGAGGAGGAGGAGGAAGGCGAAGAGGAGGAGGAGGAAGAAGAAGAGGAGGAGGAGGAAGAAAAGGAGGAGGCGGCTCTCCCCGCCCCGCCGGCATCACCTGCCCCGCACGGCCCCGCCCGGCGCCGGGACACGGCCGGAACCGCAGCGGCACCGCGGGCAGCGCTCGGGACAGAGCGGGGCCGTGGGTTCGGTGTTCCTGCTGCAAAAGCTGGGATCAGGGAAAGGCTGGGATCAGGGAAAGGCTGGGATCAGGGAAGGTTTGGGATCAGGGAAAAGCTGGGATCAGGGAAAGGTTGGGGATGAGAGAAAGGTTGGGATCAAGGAAGGATTTGGATCAGGGAAGGACTGGGATCAGGGAAGGACTGGGATCAGGGAAGGACTGGGATCAGGGAAAGGCTGGGATCAAGGAAAGGCTGGGATCAGGGAAGGATTGGGATCAGGGAAAGGCTGGGATGAGGGGATTTGGGGAAAGGCTCTTCCCCCAGAGGGTGCTGACACTGCCCAGGCTCCCCAGGGAATGGGCACCTTCCCAAAGCTGCCAGAGCTCCAGGAGCCTTTGGACAGCGCTCCAGGGATGCCCAGGCTGGGATTTTGGGGTGTCTGTGCAGGGCCAGGAGCTGAATCCGTGATCCCTGGGGTCCCTGCCAGCTCAGGACATTCTGTGATTCTGTGGAATGGTTTGGGTTGGAAGGCACCTCAATGCCCAGCCCAGCCCATCCCAGCCCAGCCCAGCAGCCCAGGCTGCTCCGAGGCTGCCACGCTGTTAAAAGTCACTCATTAATGGCTGAGAAAACAAGGAGGTTACTCGGAAAGCACTCCTGGCATCTGGGAAATGCTCACGGGGCTGCAGGAGACTCGATGTTCCAGAGATTGGTGTTCCAGGGACTGACTCGGCCCTCGGTGACTCAAAGCTCCACTCCAGGGCCAGGAGCTGCCACTCCAGAAAGGGCTTGGAGCTCAAGCACCTCAGCTGGGGACCAGCTGGGTCCTGCAGGGCCAGAACTGAGCTTTCCTTTCCTTTCCTTCCCTTCCCTTCCCTTCCCTTCCCTTCCCTTCCCTTCCCTTCCCTTCCCTTTCCCCTTTTCATCACCTGGCCATTGATTTCTGCAGCACAACCCCCCAAAAAAAGAGGAGAAGCAGCTCCATGAGAGGTGTCCTGCAGGGGACAGGAGGGGACTGAGGAACCTGCTGAGCTCTGGGGCTCAGATCATTAAAGATTAAAAGTTCTCCTGGAGGCACCGAGCCTTTTTCAAGGCCTCCCGAATTCTGGCTGCCAATTCTCTGCTCCAGGAGTGGAGCTGACAGCCCAGACCCTGATTTTACTGTGAGATCCCTGATTTTTAGATAAGCTGCCAGTGTTTTTCCAGCCCAGGTGAGACAAATTCTTGGCAGCAAATGAAAAACCAGAGCGAAGCATGAAAGGCAGGCAAGTAGCAACTGGAGTGGCTGGTTTTACCCAAGTGGGGGAAACCTGGGGAATGTTCCATCAAATATCAGGGTTTGCAAATGGCAGGAGGTGAGCTCAGCCCTCACTGAAAGCTGCAGTTCTTTCAGAAAGTCGTTAATTTCATTTTTTTTTTTAATCACCAAATCAGTGTTTTCCTTCTCGTTTTCTCCGTTGCTTCACAGGGCCATTGATGGGGAGTCTGTTCTTCTCTATCCCTGAGCAGGAGAAATAATTAAACTCTGATTGAGGCTACAGCAGAAATGAACTCCCAGCCACATCAAACCCCCGATTCTGAGGTGGTGGGGCAGATCAGAGCTGGGGAGAATTTGGGTGGCTGAGGTTCAGCCACGATTTTAGTGCTCTGAAAAAGTCCTGGGACTCCTGGGGTCCTGTGCAGCTGAAAGAGCAGCAGGTTTGCAAACCATCAGGCTGCAAAAGCAAATCTTCCTAAAATAATTTCTAAACTTTTTCTTCCTCTGAAGTTTCTAAATGTGAAGTTGAAGTCATTAAAAAGAAGCTCTCTCTCCTTGCAGATTTCTCCGAAATCCTCTCCTCTCTTTTTTTATTTTTTTTGTGGCACAACCCAAGTTTAAGAAATGGGATTCTGGTGCCCTCCTGTGTTCAAATCAAAACTACAGCGCTGCAAGTGTCACTAAAAGGATTGGGAAAAGAAAGAAAAAAAAGAAGTTTATTTGCTGGGATAACCCTTAAGAACTCTCCTGGATCAGCCTGGATGCTCTCAAGCCGGGTTGTGTGCATGCACGAAAAGCAAAGAGGGCTCTTGAACAAACCAGTTTATATTTTAGCCAGAGAAAGGACATGGAAACTGGAGGGAAAAAATAAAATAATGCAGACAAAAAAAACCCAAAAAAACCCCCAAAAACCAAACCAAACAAACAAACAAAAAACCCACAAAAAACCCCAAAAAACCCCACAAAACAAACAAAAAAAAAAACCACAAAAAAACCAACAAAAAACAAACAAAAAAACCCAAAACCAAACAAACAAAAAACCCACAAAAAAACCCCCCACCCCAAAAATCCACAAAACCCCCCAAAAATTAACAAAAATCCCCCAAACAAAACCAAACAAAACTAGTCCAACAAAAGCCATCTGTTCATTAAAGCAGTCAGTCAGTCCCTCTCGAAGACGAATGCTCAGGTCTGATAAGAACTGAACTCTTTTAATTTTCAGTCCCCAGCAGAAACCAGACAGAAAACGCAGCAGAGTAGGGCAGATAATTAAATATGCAAATACCCCCACAGAAAGGAGAGCAGAGTGGGTTTATCCACCTGCCTGGACAGGTTTTATCACGGAACACCGTCCCAGGTGTTACCTGCCAGCCCCATTGTGTGAACATCCCAGCGCACGCTCGGTTACCCCGCTCTCTGCTGCTGTTGATTTTGTTGGTTTGCAGCGCCCTCTCGGCGGTTCATTCTGGGCTCTGGGCTGTCAGGGGGCATTTCCTGCACATTTTTTTTCTCAGCAGAACCGCTCCTCACCTGCCGGAGCTCCCCTGGCTCCTGTGAGAAAGGGCGGAGCTCGTTAATTAAAATGAATTTACAGGCACCACAACCCAGCCCTGCTGGAGCCAAGGTGGCACAAACTTGTTCCCATCGGCAGCTGGACAGGGCACAGATGTGTCCTTTTCCTTTTTCCTTTCCTTTCCTTTTTCCTTTCCTTTTTCCTTTCCCCTTTCCTTTCCCCTTTCCTTTCCTTTCCTTTCCTTTCCTTTCCTTTCCTTTCCTTTCCTTTCCTTTCCTTTCCTTTCCTTTCCTTTCCTTTCCTTTCCTTCCCTTCCCTTCCCTTCCCTTCCCTTCCCTTCCCTTCCCTTCCCTTCCCTTCCCTTCCCTTCCCTTCCCTTCCCTTCCCTTCCCTTCCCTTCCCTTCCCTTCCCTTCCCTTCCCTTCCCTTCCCTTCCCTTCCCTTCCTTTTCCCCTTTTCCCCTTTTCCCCTTCCTCCCTTTTTCCCCCTTTCCCCCTCTTTTTCCCCCCTTTTTCCCCCTTTTCCCCTTTTCCCTTTTTCCTTTTCCCCCTTTTCCCCCTTTCCCCCCCTTTTTTCTCTTTTCCTTTCCTTTCCTTTTTCCTTTCCCTCACAATTTCTAGGGAACTAAAACCTCACATCGTTGGGTTCATCCCCCCTGTTTCCAACCATATTAAAAAAATCCCACATTCACACATTATCTGATTTATATTTTTTTTTTTCAGGGATTTTTTCAGGGATATTTTCAGGGATATTTTCTGGGATATTTTCTGGGATATTTTCTGGGATATTTTGCAGGGAATTCCACGGAGCAGCTCCGTGAGTGGTTTGGAGTTGCAAAAGCAGCAGGGGGATGCTGCTGGGTGCGGAGCAGGTGAGGTTTGTGACGCTGAGGATGTGCCCGGTGCTCTGTGCCTCGGTAATTCCCGGGGACAGAAATGTTCTGTGGGAGGGAATTGCTGATAAAACACTGAATTTCAGGGCTGAGCTTCTGTGGGGTTTCTGCTGTTCCACCGCTGACCTTGGAAACGAAACCGGGTTTGTAATCAGAGCCCCGGGACGGAGCTCAGCTCATTCCCCGATGGAAGAACAAACAAACTCCGCTGCTGTGGCGGTTCCCACCCGCCTGGGGGAGGAATTTCCCTGGAAAATAAAACAAAAAAAGGCTGAAGGGAAAGATGAGGGTGATGCTGTTAAAGATCACAAGGACACAGACTCCGACTCAAGGGGCTGACAGTGACTCCGGATATTTTCGGGAATTTCTTCCCTTTTATCCTGTTCTACAGAGAACAGGAATGAGAATGAGTGAAACAAAGACAAACTCCTTCACTCACATTGGTGAGAGCAGAGGGACAGCAAGGAGAAGTCCCTCCCAGGGAAAGGAATGCAAACAAAGGTCACAGTCAGGAAAACGTGTCTCTGGTTGGCAGAAAACTCTCTGGGAAAAGAGTTTCAGGGAAACCCAAACAGCTCAGGCACCAAGCAGCCTGTGATGTCAGGGAATTTCATTTCAGGGAATTTAATTTCAGGGAATTTCATGTCAGGGAATTTCATTTCAGGGAATGTGGAGTTGCATTTGCTGCTGGCGAGTTCAGAAAAGCAAACGGTGCTGCTGACCTCCCTCTGCTCATTTTATAGAATTCCAGCAGTGACCATGGATTGTTTGGAGGCAGTTTATTTATTTACGAATTTCAACATTTATAGAACTCCAGCAGTGACCATGGATTGGAGAAGGAAAATCTTCCTCTCCAACCACACTGGGCAACCCAACAGTCCATCAGCAGCCTCCTCCTTATGAGAAGAATGTAAATATTCTTACACACTATGAGATGTTTAAGGCAGAAAAGGGGCAGTTTATTTACAAACTTTAACATTTATAGAATTCCAGCAGTGACCATGGATTGGAGGGAGAAAATCTTCCTCTTCAAACCACGCTGGGCAACCCAACAGTTCATCAACCCTCTCCTCCTTATGAGAAGAGTGTAAACGTGGTTGGATGGTTACAATAAGAAAGTTGTTGATGTAAAATCGTGTCTGACTCCATTGCCAAAAGCAAACACAAAAAACTAAAATAAAACTTTAAAAAAATTCCTTAAAAATACAGAGGAGAACAGCAAAAACCCAGACAACACCCTCCTTATTCCTGCCCCTCCGGACCCTCCACCAGCACCAGGGTGGCACAGCTGGGCAGCATCTTCTTCCCAGCCCCTCTAAACCCAAATTCTCTGTTTGCTGGCAGGGTTTGATTTGTTTGCACAAGCAGCTTAGAGATCTTTGTAGGAAAATCTCTGGGAAAAAAAAAAAAAAAAAAAAAAAAAAAAAAAAAAAAAAAAAAAAAAGAAAAAGCAGAAGCACATTTTAGAATTAAAAATAAGAAGATAAAGTCTGTCTGCTTTTTATGACTCAGCTGCATTTGCATGGGAATAAACGAGCACATCAATGAGACACTCAGAGCCCTAAGAATTTCTCCATTCATCCAGTGCTGGCTCTTTTTATGAGTTTTATCTTCCTATTTATTTTTATTTTTTTTTTTAACTTTATTTCCTTTTTGTCCCATGGAGAAAAAGGAAAGGGACACATTCCCAGGGGTGCCACGAGAATTCCAAACTCTGAATTTACATTTCTCTTTTTCTTTTTTTTTTTCCCTTCCTGTGCCAGTAATTCCGCCCCTCCCTCCCTTCCCAGACCAGGGGGAAGATTGAAAGGAGGAAGCTCTGGCAGAATTTTCATGACTGGCCCCTGGCTAATTGTGAAGTGTCCATTCCATCAGTGGCTATTGATTATTTGATATTTAATGCAGCTCTTACATCTTTAATGCCTCGTTCCCGAAAGTGTCCTCAGCAGGGGAGGGGGTGGTGTGGTGGCATTTAATCAACGTTTCCAAGGCTGGAAATGAGCTCCCGATAATTCTTGGGACGTGTCCTCGGCAGATGGCAATCGATGAGGCTCTTTTTTAAAAAAACAGTAATCTTTTATTTTGGGGTGGTTTTTTTTTTTTGGTTTTGTTTGTTTGTTTTGGTTTGATTTTTGGGTTTGGGGTGGTTTTTGTTGTTTGGGTTGGGGTGGTTTTTTTTTGTTTTTTTTTGTTTTGTTTTGTTTTTTTTTTTTTTTTTTTTTTTTTTTTTTGTTGTTGTTGTTGTTTTTTTGGTTTTTGTTTTGTTTTGTTTTGTTTTTTGGGGTTTTTTTGGTGGGTTTTTTTGGGTTTCTTTTTTTTTTGTTTTTGGTTGGTTTTTTTGCTGAGCTCTGCAGGCCAGGCACAGAGGAGGGAATGCAGGACAATTCTGGAGTTTATATTTCTTTCCTGAGCTCTGCAGGCCAGGCACAGCAGAGGGGATGGAGCTCTGAGGGTCAGGCCCAGCAGAGGGGATGCAGGACAATTCTGGAGTTTTTATTTCTTTATTTCCTGAGCTCTGCAGGCCAGACAGAGCACAGGGAATGCAGGACAATTCTGAAGTTTTTCTTTCTTTATTTCCTGAGCTCTGAGGGCCAGGCACAGCAGAGGGAATACAGGACAATTGTGGAATTTATATTTCTTTATTTCCTGAGCTCTGCAGGCCAGGCACAGAGGAGGGAATGCAGGACAATTCTGGAGTTTTTATTTCTCTATTTCCTGAGCTCTGAGGGCCAGGCACAGCACAGGGAATGCAGGACAGTACTGGAGTTTTTATTTCTTTATTTCCTGAGCTTTGCAGGCCAGGCACAGCACAGGGATTGCAGGACAGTTCTGGAGTTTATATTTATTTCCTGAGCTCTGAGGGCCAGGCACAGAACAGGGAACACAGGACAGTGCTGAGTTTTTATTTCTTTATTTCCTGAGCTCTGCAGGCCAGGCACAGAGGAGGGAATGCAGGACAATTCTGGATTTTTGTATTTATTTCCTGAGCTCTGCAGGCCAGGCACAGCACAGGGAATGCAGGACAGTTCTGGATTTTATATTTCTGTATTCTCTGAGCTCTGCAGGCCAGGCCCAGCAGAGGGAATGCAGGACAATTCTGGAGTTTTTATTTCTGTACAGTCTGAGCTCGGAGGGCCAGGCAGAGCACAGGGAATGCAGGACAATTCTGGATTTTATATTTCTTTCCTGAGCTCTGCAGGCCAGGCACAGAGGAGGGAATGCAGGACAATTCTGGAGTTTGTATTTCTGTGTTCCCTGAGCTCTGCAGGCCAGGCCCAGCAGAGGGAATGCAGGACAGTTCTGGAGTTTTTATTTCTTTATTTCCTGAGCTCTGAGGGCCAGGCACAGAGGAGGGAATGCAGGACAATTCTGGATTTTATATTTCTTTATTTCCTGAGCTCTGCAGGCCAGGCAGAGCACAGGGGATGCAGGACGAGCCTGGATCACCTTGAGTGGCAGAGAACAAGAGCCAGGCAGCACAGAGAGTGCTGGCAGAGCCCGGCCACTTGAGACTGGGGAGTGAAGACCTAAAAATGTCCCAGCTCCAGCTGACGTCAGGGCTGGCTCTCCTGCAGCTGACATTGCATAAGAGCAGAGCATCCCCAGGACGTGCCACTGCCCGGCCCAGCAGAGCTCTGGAGCTGCCACCATCTGAGGCTGCACCTTCCCCTCCTTTTCTCTTTTGTCTTTGGGTTTCAGAGGCCGACAGAAAAATCTTTTTCCAGCTCTTTCCCTGGGTGCAAAACCCAGCCCAGCACCCTGAGCTGGCTCTCAGCCATTACTGCACTTCCTTTCCTTCCTTTCCTTCCTTTCCTTTCTTTCCGTCCTTTAATTTGTTTCATTTCTTTCCTTTCTTTCTTTCTTTCCTTCCTTTAATTTGTTTCATTTCTTTCCTTTCTTTCATTCCTTTCATTTCTTTCTTTAATTTCTTTCATTTCTTTCATTCCTTTAATTTCTTTCCTTATTTTCTTTAATTTCTTTCATTCCTTTCATTCCTTTCATTCTTTTCTTTAATTTCTTTCCTTTCTGTCACTTCTTTCACTTCTTTCATTCCTTTCCTTTCTTTCATTTTTCATTTCTTTCCTTTCTTTCATTCCTTCCAAGTGAAGCATTACCTCACTCACATTTCTGCTGAGGACGTGGCTAAGTGACTTGCTGACAGCTCATTTGCAATCGGGTTTAAGGCCCTGGAAGAGCCCAGGGTGTAAATGTCCACTTCAAGCCTTTCTAGTGCTGTTTCAGGGTTATTACACTTTTATTTTATTTTATTATTTTATTTTATTTTCAGGGTTATTTTATTTTATTTTATTTTCAGGGTTATTTTAAATTTTATTTTATTTTTATCAGGGTTATTTTATTTTATTTTATTTTATTTTATTTTATTTTATTTTATTTTATTTTATTTTCAGGGTTGTTTTATTTTATTTTTATCAGGGTTATTTTATTTTCAATTTTATTTTATTTTTATCAGGGTTATTTTATTTTATGTTATTTTATTTTCAGGGTTGTTTTATTTTATTTTTATCGGGGTTATTTTATTTTCAATTTTATTTTATTTTTATCAGGGTTATTTTATTTTATGTTATTTTATTTTCAGGGTTGCTTTATTTTATTTTTATCAGGGTTATTTTATTTTATGTGATTTTATTTTCAGGGTTGTTTTATTTTATTATTTTATTATTTTATTCTATTTTATATTTGATATTTGATCGGGGTTATTTTATTATCATTTTATTTCTCTGCTCCCACACTGATGGCTGCATTCCCTGGCAAGGATCAGGCACTGGGTGGCACCAGAGCTCATCCCAGGGAAGGGAAGGGAAGGGAAGGGAAGGGAAGGGAAGGGAAGGGAAGGGAAGGGAAGGGAAGGGAAGGGAAGGGAAGGGAAGGGAAGGGAAGGGAAGGGAAGGGAAGGGAAGGGAAGGGAAGGGAAGGGAAGGGAAGGGAAGGCTCCCAAAGCCTCAGGGACAATTCCCTGGGCTGCTATTGACCATTGATGAAGACTGATTCGGTGATCAGAATTCCATTTTATTCAGATTTTCCAACTGTTTCATCATTTTCTGTGACAATAATCTGGTTAAAGGTCATACAGACAACTTATACATTAAAAAAAGTAAAGTCTTTTGCTTGCAGAGTCTGATTGAATTTCCTCTCCTCTTGTTTCAGCCCAGCAGCACCAACCAGGGTGGCTGGAGGGAGGAGCAGGAAGGATGGGACCTCACAGCCTGGGGCTGGAATGGGACAATGAAACCCCAATGTGCAAATGGACCAAAACTTATTAAAATGTGAGACCTCGTGACCATTTGTCCATTTTATGTCCATTTTGTGTCCATTTTGTGACAATTTTGTGCCCATTTTGGGTCCATTTTGTGCCCATTTTGTGTCCATTTTGTGCCCATTTTGGGTCCATTTTGTGCCCATTTTGTGTCCATTTTGTGCCCATTTTGTGTCCATTTTGGGTCAATTTTGTGTCCATTTTGTGCCCATTTTGTGACCATTTGGGGTCCATTTTGTGCCCATTTTGTGTCCATTTTAGGTCCATTTTGTGCCCATTTTAGGTCCATTTTGTGCCCATTTTGTGTCCATTTTGTGTCCATTTTAGGTCCATTTTGTGCCCATTTTAGGTCCATTTTGTGCCCATTTTGTGTCCATTTTGTGCCCATTTTGGGTCCATTTTGTGCCCATTTTAGGTCCATTTTGTGCCCATTTTGTGCCCATTTTGTGTCCATTTTGTGTCCATTTTGGGTCCATTTTGTGACCATTTGGGGTCCATTTTGTGCCCATTTTGTGTCCATTTTGGGCCAATTTTGTGTCCATTTTGTGCCCATTTTAGGTCCATTTTGTGCCCATTTTGTGCCCATTTTGGGTCCATTTTGTGTCCATTTTGTGCCCATTTTGTGACCATTTTGTGCCCATTTTGTGTCCATTTTTGGTCCATTTTGTGCCCATTTTGTGCCCATTTTGGGTCAATTTTGTGCCCATTTTGTGCCCATTTTAGGTCCACCTTGCATGCAGCCCTGACCAGGCTCCTGTCCTGCCCAAGGTGCACCCTAAAGTCCTTTCAATAAAGCAGCTTTAAATCTCACCTTCTGTAATCTTCAGAGCTCTGCTTGTTCCTGCCCTGGCACCAAACCAGCCGTGCTAACCCAGCCTGTCTGACCCTGCCCTGTGCACTCCCCCAGCCTGGCTGCTGGGGGATGAGCTGGGGGGAGTTCCCCACCCCTCAGGGGCTCATTTGGCTTTGACAGCTATTAGAAAACACGCTTGTAGTCCACGAGAGAGATGATCTGAAGATCAGGATACTCTGGAACACGTGGTTTATTGGTCGTGGGGAGGCAGCCTGACTGGGGAAGGGTCCAGGGATCCAGTGCAAAGTCCAAGAGGGTCCAAGGGAAGGCAGCAAAGAGAGGGAACTCTCTGTTACATTCCATTTTAACCCTTTCTATCGTGAATATTCTAATGAGCATTAACCAATCACCTTAAGATACAAAACCTACAGAATCTACATCCAGCCTATGGGAACTACAGCATTACAATACTACTCTACAGACCAAAACCTGTGAAAAACCACCTTATCCCTGATACCTGAGAAGGTCCAGCCTTTCATTCATCTTTTTGTCTTGGCAGGGGTGTCACTGACCCACCCAGCCAAGGCCTTTCAGCTGCTTAATCACTTTCTTCCTGTCCATGCTTACAGTTCAAACTTTGCTTTTAATTCTATTCCTCTTGTGGGTTTCATAGTTTTAGAATCTTTTACTATTAAATTATCTCTACAGGGCCCAGCTACTTCATCCTCCCCAACAGACAGCGAGGGCCAGACTCTGTCTGGGTGTGACATCAGCTGCGATTGTCACCGACTGCAGAGGGTTCAGGAGGCAGCAGAGCCCTCACTGCAGCAGAGACTGCAGCAATGCCTGGGCACACCCAGTTAAAGATGCAGCACATCCCTGCTGCTGCCCTTCAGCTCCGCTCCATCCCCTTGCTGCAATGCTGGCAGCAAACCCAGAGCTTAACTCTTTTCAGGGCAAACTGCCTCGTTTTAATTTATTTTATTTTATTTTATTTTATTTTATTTTATTTTATTTTATTTTATTTTATTTTATTTTATTTTATTTTGTTTTATTTTGTTTTATTTTGTTTTTAATATTTTATATTTTATTTTATTATTTTATTTTATTTTATTTCAATCAGGGTTATTTTATTTTATATTTTATTTTATATTTTATTTTAATATTTTATATTTTATTTATTTTATTTTATTTTATTTTATTTTAATCAGGGTTATTTTATTTTATTTTCAGGGTTATTTTATATTTTATATTTTATATTTTATATTTTATATTTTATATTTTATATTTTATTTTATTTTATTTTATTTTATTTTAATCAGGGTTATTTTATTTTATTTTCAGGGTTATTTTGTTTTATTTTCAGGGTTGTTTTATTTTCAGGGTTATTTTATTTTATATTTTATTTTATATTTTTTATTTTATTTTATTTTCAGGGTTATTTTATTTTCTTTTCAGGGTAGTTTTATTTTCAGGGTAATTTGATTTGATTTTGATTTTGATTTTGATTTTCCCACAGTTATTTTATTTTATTATTTTCAGGGTTATTTTATTATTATTTTATTTCTCCTCTCCCGCACAGATCGCCGCATTCCCTGGCAAGAATCAGAAAAAAAGAAAAGATTTAAAAAAAAAAATATTAAAAAAAGGCAGAAAAATGCAAGGTTTGAGCCAGAAACTCCAGACAGGAGTGCTCTGTGCTCCCTGTGACTGCCCCTTCCCTGCACACAGAGTGTCGGGAGGTGTTTATGTGCATGTGGGCATGGAAAGGATGGGTTTTTTTGTTTTGCTGCAGGCAGCAGGCTCTGAAATCCTAAATCCGAGTTCTGCCTCCTCACTGCACAGGGCAGGGATGACTCTGCAGTTTCCCCAGCCCAGCTGCTTCATCTGGTAAACTGAGGCACGGGCTCCACACTAATCCTCTCCCTGTGTCTTGGCTTGTGGAGCCAGGGGTGTGTGTTCTATTTCACTGTTAAAAGCAGCTGGGGAGATGTTTTTTGTTTTCTTTATCTCTTGTAACTCAAGGGGGGAGAGGGGCAGGTGCCTTCTGCTAATGAGCCATTAACACCTCCCCAAACGATACCCTCCCCAAAGCAGGACATCCACATTCCATCACCCCATGGTGAGGTGCTCCACATCCCCCCGGCAGTGGGGGGAGCCCAGGCATTCCTGCCTGGATAAAACTGAGACACAGGGACATGAAAATATCCAGCTTCACCCCATTCCTGGGAGGAAGGCTGGATCCCTTCTCACCTGCACTGGTGAGGCCACACCTTGAGTGCAGTGTCCAGTTTTGGGTCCCTCAGTTCAGGATGGACATTGAGTGCAGTGTCCAGTTTTGGGTCCCTCAGTTCAGGAAGGACATTGAGTGCAGTGTCCAGTTTTGGGTCCCTCAGTTCAGGAAGGACATTGAGTGCAGTGTCCAGCTCTGGCCCCTCAGTTCAGGAAGGACATTGAGATGTTTGAGCGTGTCCAGAGAGGGCAACAAGGCTGGTGAGGGGCTTGGAGCACAAACCCTGTGAGGAACGACTGAGGGAGCTGGGGTTGTTCAGCCTGGAGAAAAGGAGACTCAGAGGTGACCTTATCACTCTCTGCAACTCCCTGAGGGGTGGTTGCAGTCAGTTTGGGGTTGGTCTCTTTCTCCAGGCAACAACTGACTGAAGGAGAGGACACAGCCTCAAGCTACACCAAGGGAAATCCAGGTTGGATATCAGGGAAAAGTTTTTCTCAGAAAGAGTGATAAAGTATTGGAATGGCCTGCCCGGGGAGGTGGTGGAGTCACCATCCCTGGATGTGTTTAACAAAGCCTGGATGTGGCACTGGGTGCTGTGGTCTGGTTGAGGTGTTAGAGCCTGGGTTGGACTGGATGATCTTGAAGGGCTCTTCCAACCTAAAAATTCTGTGATTCTGTGATCACCAGACCCCTTCTCACCACCCCTAGACCCTTCTCACCACCCCTGGACCCTTCTCACCATCACTGGACCCTTCTCACCACCCCTGGACCCTTCTCACCATCACTGGACCCTTGTTCTACAGGATCATCTCTGCCCCACCAGAACCACCTCTGCCACTCCAGGAGGACTCACTTTGGGGCTGCTCCCAACCCCCTGACCAACAGGGTGTCAGGTTGGAGCTCTGACTCTGTCAGGGTTCTCCAGGATTGCTGTTTGTTTGTTTGCTGGTTTGGTTGGGTGGTTTTGTTTTCTACATTTGTATTGTTAATATTCCCAGTACAGAATTGTTATTCCTGTTCCCAGATCTTTGCCTGAAAGCCCTTAATTGCGAAATTATGATTTGGCAGGGGGTGAGGGGTTTACATTCAATCCCAGTGAAATCCCCATGTGGAATGGATGGATTTATCTGGTGATCTGACACAGATTCTTATCCTGGAAAGGAATCCAGGTCAGCTGTGAAATTAAAAGCCGCTCCTTTAGGAGATGTAACTCCCTGATTAACTTCAGCAAAGTTCCACTTTTGCTTCATCCTTCTGGCCAAAAGCCTTTCCTGAGGCAGAGCTGGGTTTACAAACAGCTGATTTTTCACCAAAATCAGGGTGTCTTGGTTTGGAAAGGCAGGTCTCTGCCAGGGAAAGCTGGAGTTTCCCTTGGAATGGGGAATATAAACCCCTCACCCCCTGTCAAATTATAATTTTGCAATTAGGGGCTTTCAGGCAAAGATTTGGGAATAGGAACAACAGTTCTTTACTGGGAATATTAACAATACAAATGGAGTAGAAAAAAAACCAAATAAACCCAACCAAACCAGCAAACAAACAGAAGGAAGAGCAGGGAGAAAGGGCAGCAGAGCAGAGTGGTTTGGTGCAGTGCCACACGAGGCTGGTTTGTTTGCTGTTATCTGTGTCATGTTCTGCTGTCACTGCCCATCCCCAGACAGCTCAGGCACTGTCACTGTGCAGCTGTGCCAAGCCAGGCTGGGCAGAAAAAAAAAAAAAAAAAAAAATGGTCTCAGGAAAGATAAAAGGCAAAATCCATCCCGAACTTCTACTTAGGCAACACCCTGTGGCTGAAATAGAAGGAAAAATAAGCAGGAATTGGTAATAAATATTTGGATTGTATAGGAGGGTTCTTATATTGCAAGAAATTCCTCCCTGGGTTGGGAGGGTGAGGAGGGGCTGGGCTGGAATTCCCAGCTTTGCTGTGGCTGCCCCTGGATCCCTGGCAGTGCCCAAGGCCGGGCTGGAGCAGCCTGGGGACAGTGGGAGGTGTCCCTGCCAGGGCAGGGGTGGCACTGATGGCATTTGAGGTCCTTTCCAACCCAAACCATCCCAGGATTCTTCTTTCCCATCCATCTGTGGGTGCTGCTGGAACAGCCTTGGATACTGGGAATCTGCTGGGCAGGAAGGGCTGGAGGGACAGGACACAGGGAATGGCTTCAAACTGGGAAAGGGCAGGGCTGGGTGGGATACTGGGAAGGAATTCCTGCCTGGGAGGGTGAGGAGAGGCTGGGCTGGAATTCCCAGCTTTGCTGTGGCTGCCCCTGGATCCCTGGCAGTGCCCAAGGCCGGGCTGGAGCAGCCTGGGGACAGTGGGAGGTGTCCCTGCCAGGGCAGGGGTGGCACTGGGTGACTTTTAAGGTCTCTCCCAACCCAAACCATTCCAGGATTCCCTGGAGAGGGACTGGGGACAAGGGCTGGAGGGACAGGACACAGGGAGCAGCTTCCCACTGCTAGATGAAAGAGATGGATGGGATTTTGGGAAGGAATTCCTAGCTGGGAGGGGCTGGGCTGGAATTCCCAGAGGAGCTGTGGCTGCCCCTGGATCCCTGGCAGTGCCCAAGGCCAGGCTGGAGCAGCCTGGGGACAGTGGGAGGTGTCCCTGCCCAGCTCCAGCCCGGCTGCACTTCCTCAGCGCTGCTCCCGGATGGGAATCGGGTAAATAATGGGAGTTAATTGCTCTGCCGCTGGATTATTCATCGCTGCGTGCAGCGGTATTGATCAGTGGAGGAGCTGGAGCAGCTTTTCCGAGGTGAAATTCCTTTTTGCTTTGTGCAAAGAGAAGAACAGAAGGGCAACCCTCCCCCGAAAAATTTCTGGTTGTGCCAGAAAAGGGCACAGAAAGGGCTTTAAACAGAGCCCTCCCAGCTAAAGAGAGCGGGGAGGAGAGCCTGGCTCATTCTCCATCCCATTTCCTGCAGGAGCAGGTGCCCTGGTAATGAGATCTGCAGGATTTTAAACCCGCATTGATCAGCTGCAGGGCCTGCTTGACTGATTGATTGATTGATTGATTGATTGCAGCTCTCCCTCCCGGGTAACCAGGGACGGGGGCTGTGTCTTTGTTCCTCATTCACCTGCCCCCGTGGCCAAGGCTGAGGTCAGCAAATGGCATTTGCTAATGGTGCCTCCATCCCCCACCCCGTTCCTCCCGTAATTTAATGGAGCTGATGTCTATATCCTGTAAGAAACTGAATTAAAACCGCCGCAGCAGCTGCAGCTTTGTAGCGTCTGCAGGCTCCTCAGCAGCAATTTATGAGTTTATTCCTGGTGGTTCCAGGCAGGTGCAGCACAAAGAGCCGGGGCAGTGGAGGAGAGCACCCCTGCCTTACAGCAGAGCCAGGGATAAATGCAGGGAAATCACCAGCCAGGGGGCTCAGAGCTGCACCCCCAATTATCCCGGGTGTGGAAAGCCTTTTTTTTTTTTTTCTTTTTAATATTATATATAAAAAAAACCTGAACAAATGGAATGAAATGAAATGGAAGTAGGATTTAAAAACAGAGCTGTTGGCAATGAATGATCTGCAGAATCCCAGGCTGGTTTGGGTTTGAAGGGATCTGAAATTCCACCTCATTCCAGCCCCTGCCGTGGGCAGGAGCCTTCCCCTGGGCCAGGCTGCTCCACCCAGCCTGGCCTCAGTGCATCTTTCCCCTTCCCATTTCTCCCCAAAGCTGCACATTGGACAATTTCTGAGAGTTTTACTCAGCCCTTTTGCAGGAATCCCGGAGGAAAAAGAGGTTAAAGGAGTAGCTTGTACAGCAGGCAGTGCAAAAGCTTTTTATTGCTGCAAGAAATGAAAAAAAGAAAAAAATAAAAAAAATCAAGTTTTCCCCAGCCCAGCCTTTCTTCCAAGAAGTGCCAGAGATGGAGAATCGTTGCTGACTCATTCAGTGCCCGGGAGGGCTCCTTTAGAGAAGAAAATTGCTGCAGCATCCTCTGTGTGTGCATCAAAGATTATTGCTGCTCTCCCGAGGAACGGGAAGATCCATTACGGGCGGAGAAAGGACTCAGCAGCACCTCAGGGCAGCTGCAGCCGCAGATCTTGATTTTTACAGCAACGATTCCTTTGGGCCGGGGCTGGGAGAGGTGGGGGGGAACCGAGAGAGGAAGAAAGAGAAACAAAAGTCAGGTTGTGGGAGAAGCATGAGCTGTCTCCATCATTGTCACTGCGGGAGTGACTCAGCATCCTCCTCCTCCTCCTCCTCAGCATCCTCCTGCTGCGGCAAATCGGGGCCGGGGCACCGCCTGCCCCTTCTCCAGCGGCAATCCCTGCGGGACAGACCCCCGGCCACGCCAGACCCCCGCCCGTGGCAGCAGCTCCGCCCCTGCCCCAAAACCTCCCTGTCAAAAACAGCGCCCTCCAAAGCCACCCCTGTCACCCCGGGGACACCTTCCCAGGGTCTGGGGCAGCACCAGCAGAGCCGGGATGTTCCCAGCTCCCTCTGGAATGCAGGGAGACCACTGCCCTCCCTGGGACCCGCAGGAATTTGCTGTTCTCTCCCCCTCAGCCCTTTCACCTCCCACTCATCAGGAGCAGCTGATTCCCCCTTTCTCTGCACCCCTCCAAATCCTCACAGAACTGTGATTGAGTTAATAATTGTCATGGTAGCGGGGTGGGGAATGGGACAAATTCCCAGAGCCACAGACCTGGGGTTGCTCTCCTGCAGGGAGGTGATGAAGGTGGGACAAACCCTGGGGTTTGTTTGGTCAGGGGTGGGAGGGCAGGTGGGGACCTCGATCCCAGAGTGGGGACACTGATCCTGCAGTGGGGAACCCAGTCCCACAGTGGGGACACTGATCCTGCAATGGGGAATCCAGTCCCACAGTGGGGAACCCAGTCCCACAGTGGGGACACTGATCCTGCAATGGGGAATCCAGTCCCACAGTGGGGAACCCAGTCCCACAGTGGGGAACCCAGTCCCACAGTGGGGACACTGATCCTGCAGTGGGGAACCCAGTCCCACAGTGGGGACACTGATCCTGCAGTGGGGAACCCAGTCCCACAGTGGGGATCCTGATCCCACAATGAGGATCCCGATTCCACAGTGGGGAACTCAATCCCACAGTGGGGATCCTGATCTCACAATGGGGATCTCAATCCCACAGTGGGGTCACTGATCCCGCAATGGGGAACCCAGTCCCACAATGGGGACCTCGATCCCACAGTGGGGACACTGATCCTGCAATGGGGAACTGGGCTCTTCCCAGTCCCACTGCAGGACTGGGCCCAGTTCCTGCAGCCTGGGCGTGGTGTGGAGCAGCACTTGGTGCCCAGAGGCTCTGCCGTGTGTCAGTGCTTGGGAAAGGTGTCAGGAGCGAAGGGAGAGGAGCCCCAAGGCTGCAACAGAACCCACTCTTGGTTTTCCATCTGTTCCCATCCTACCTCTCTGTTCCTTATTTAACACCTCCCTCCTGACTGTTGTTGACTTGGGGTGTAAATGGACTTTTTTTCCCCACCCTCATCCAATTTTACCTGGCCCCTTCTCTCATTAAAAACCAAACCACCTTCCCTGGGACAAAACCGTTCTGCTCCCATGGGCACCCCAATCCTCTTGCTGCAGCATTTTTGGCTCATTGGGGCGAGTTTTATGTGGTACCAAACGCAAGCTGCAGCTCTCAGGGTGAGGCTTGGAGGTGCCAAAAGCCTGCTTAACCCCCTGGAAGTCGGGGCACAGCAGGAATTGCTGATGGAGAAGGGAAAGGAGCAGCCCTTCCCTGGCTTGCAGCAGTTCTGCTGCTGGCCGAAGGCAGCCTGGAACACGGGAGCTCCTCCTTTCTGCGGGACTCTCCTCCTCTCTCCCTCCCTTCTCCTCTCCTTCTCAAGCTGGTGCAGCGTTGAACTTTTGCCAGGAGCTGGACCTGCTGCAGGAGCAGCAGCAGCTTTGCAGAGGGAGGAGGGCGGGGGAGTGAATGCTCCCCCTGGGCTCACACAACCCCGTCTCCCTCCTCCTCAGGACATCCACAAACCCCCGGGTCCCACCACCGCCTTTGGAAAAAGCAGAGGGCGCTGCCAAGGGCTCCTGCAAGAGAGCTTCTCCTCCTTTTCCGCTGGGAAAAGCCAAATCCCTCTGTCCCGTTCCTCCCTAAGGATGCAGAGATGCAGAGAGACTCGGCTCCAGCTTTGCCCTGGGGCTGCACCTGCCTCTGGTGCAGCTCTCCTGGATCTCCTGCAGCTTTTCCCCTCAAGAAGTCCAGCAGCAGGAGTTTCTCCTCTCTCTCTCTGCCCTCCTTTATCCCCCCAAATCGCAGCTGCCTGGGGGAGAATTCCCAGAAGGCGGCGCTGGAGGAGCCCCAAATTCCCGCAGTTTTCCCCCAGGGGTCTGCAAATCCAGGATTAACCTTGGCTGCCTCCTTTTCCTTCCCCTCCCACAGCACCTCTCAGCTCCCTGCAGGCCGCTCCAGGCGTGACAAGCTCCCCAGGGGTGATTTGGGTGGGAAGAGAGGGATGGCAACTCTACATTTGCCCAGCCCAAATGAAATCTGCAGGAGGTTTTTTTTTTGGTCGGGTTTTTCTTTTCCCCTCCTCTGAGCTCAGTGGCTGCCTCCTGTTTTATTCCCCAGCCGCATTTCTGTCAAGAATAACTCCTCCCTTCCCTTTGGCTCGCCCCCAGCTCTTCCACACACACACACACCTGGAGGAAACAGACCCAAAATGCAGCTGCACCTGCCTGTGGCTGGGCCTTTGCTGCCAAAACACCTCCTCCTCCTGCAGCCAAACCTGCAGGCTCAGAGCATCCACCCAGCTCTGTGGGTCTTCAACCAAACGTTCAGGTGTTCCCAAAATTAAAGGTGATTTTTAGTGACGGGAGCAGCCCAGGGTGTGCCACTCCTGTGCTTGGCTTAGTGGGAAGCAGCACTGCCACACTCCCAAATCCATCAGTCCAGCAGAAGGAGCATCCCAGCCTCACAGAGATGGAGAGGAAAATTTCCTCTTTTCTCTCCTCACCTGCACCCTCAAAAGAGAAAGGGAGGTGGAAAACAGTTTGCTTGTAGCCCATTAAATAAAAAAAAAATTAAAAAAAACCAAACAAAAAACCAAACAAAAACAGAAACAACCCCCCAAATATTCAAGATACTGCTTTCCATGATGTGCAATGGGCATAAAAAGCCACCCATCTTTTCCTGAACTCGAAAAATTTCGCTTGAAATGGTGAAAAGCGATTTTGAACTCTTTCTCCCAGTGCTTCAAAACTGCAGCCTCGTACAGAACCTTCCTGGAAACCTTCAGGATGACAAACCTCTGTGCTAGGTGGCCATGGAGTGCCATCCCCATGGTTTATTGTCATTGCCACACGTTGTAGAGGAGTGGGGAGGCTGCAAGGGCACAAATTCCAAGGGAGAGCCTGCAGTGGAACTAGGGAAACAAAAGCTGGGGAGGGGAAATGTTTCACCAAGAAAACTGAGGCACCAAAGCTGCTGCTTTGGTGTGTGAGGAGAGCCAAACTCTCCCTTCAGTCTGGTAACAAGCACTTTTGGGGGTGTCTATGGACTGAAATCTGCTTTTCTCAGGGTATGAGAGCCTCTGAACATCGAGGAAACATTTCCCAAAACCAGGCAGGATTTTCCTCTAACGAAGAGCCAGCTCACTCCCCACCCCCCCAGCCCTTCTGGGGTGCCACAGGGAGATGCAAACCTCTCCTCAAGAGCACAAAGAGCTTCAGGTGTTTTATCCCCTACCAACTGAAGCATTTGTCAAAAAAATAAAATTGCACAGAGAAAAATATGCAAAAATATTTCCCTCAAAAAAAAACCCCCCCAGCAACTCCTTATCTTCACTTATCAGCAGAGCCAATAAAAAACCCTGATTCTCCCAGTAACCTCTGCTGGGAGAGCCTCTCATCCAGGCTGGGTAATTTATAATTTAATCTCTGCCTCAGAGTGCTGCAAAGCCCTGCTCTCTCCAGGAGGAGAAGTGCCAGGGATGAAATAGCTGCAGTGGAGATGAGCATTTGCAGACCTCTGCAAACCTTTCAATTAAGTGATGGTATTAAAATAAACCCAGCGTGCTGGAGGTGATTCCTGCTCCACAGCACAGAAATCCTGGACTCCCATCCCTGAGGACAGCACCGGGGCTGTGCAGCCTGCAGAGAGGGCTGGGCTGGGAGCTGAGGTGCTTTGGCTGCAGAATTCAGGGATTTATTTTTTTTTTTTTATTCACAGACTGCAGAGCTGAGCACATTCAGCTGCCTTGAGCCACCTCACTGCAGCAGAGCTCTCCCAGCTTTATTTCTCCATGGAATCTGTTGTTTTATGGGCAGCAGCTTGTGCCAGACTGGGAAATAAAGGGATTTTTTTAACATCTTCCCAAGAAATGCTTTCCATTTGTGCGTGTGGGGAGATGATTCACTCACTCCGGGGTGGCCTTGTGAACGCCCCACGTGGTTTTTATTGCTGCCTCTGCAGCAAGAGGGGAAAAAATATGCCAAAGATTGAAATAACTGAATTGTAGGGAAAGTGTTCCTCAGCTGTTCATCCCCTCTCTGTGACCAAAGCATCCTGGAATTCTCTGCTTCAGCTCCCTGCAAATAAAACCACAACTCTAAAAATCTCTCTGCTTTTTAATTGTCCGTGCAGCCCACAAATAAATGCTCTTTTGGAGCCAGATTTTATCTTTATTTTCAGTCATACTGGAAAATTTGGGGAAGCAAATGGAGTCCCTGGCTGCGTTATGAGCCCTCATGAGCACTCAGCTGTGTTGTAAATGCAGTTTTCTCTCTTCGCCCTGTCAGCAACAGGACTTACTTCAGCTGGCACAGCAAAAAATGGGAAAATAGGGAAATATTCCACTGCTTCCCTCTGGGTATTGCTGCTGCTGTGAGGATCCAACTCCCAAAAACATGAGGGATATTAAATTTCTCCTGTTGAACCAGCTTGAACTCGTCCAAGCACGTTCCTTCAGCACCCAGCCCTCAACCAACACCACAAAAATAGAATTATTGTTAGAGACCACTTAAATCTTTGCAGCAGGGATGGGGCTGGCTCCCAGAGCAGCTTTTTGGGGCTAAGCTCAGCTCAACTGAGATCATCTGGCAGCCTTAAGTGGGGGACTCCAGTCAGGCCTAAAGTCAGGCCCAGCTTAAACCCAGCTCCTTGCTCCTGACGTGGGCAGAAACCCAGTTAAAGCACTGAGACTTTGCAAATTAATAAATTATCTCCTTCCAAGTGGGCTGGGAGGGGTTTTTTTCAGGAGTTTTATTTGTCTGGAGAAGCTGCCCCATCCCTGGGAACGCCCAAGGCCAGGCTGGAGCAGCCTGATCCTGAGGAAAGGGGTGGAAAAAGATGTTTTTTAAGGTCCCTTCCACCCAAACCCCTGCAGGATTTGGCCCCAAACCCTCTCAGCTGATGTTTAATTGCTGGAACCAAGCACAGAACATCCATTTAATCGATTCTGGGAGATAAGAACCAACCCTGGGATCTGCCATCAGATGCCGCGGCCTAGTTTGCAGGCCTGATCCAACAAGTAAACAAAGCTAATTAATGAATCTTCTAATTAAGAGTTCCCTGATAGAACTCAGATGAAAGAATTGGCTGACTGCTTCCTCCAGCTCCTGTAATCAAGAGACAGAACAAACTCAAAGTGAGCAAATTGCTGCTACTGTGTGCAGAACTTGGTGTAAATAATAATAAAATAATGAAAGCTGCCCAGGCACTTGCTATATCTGGCACCAACAAAGCAAATAGTGCTTCAAAGGCAAGAAATTAAACACTTATTTGCATTTCTTCTGAGTCTTCCAGAGGCTCTAGTTCAGTCCTTGCAGACAAAATTCTGCTTTGGTTTGGAAATTCCTGTGAGCGTTGCCTCGTGTTAAAAAGGACTGCTTGGAGTGTTAGGAAGAGGAATTCCTAAAATGTGAGATTTTGTTCCAATTCATCAAAATAGATCAGAGCATTTTCTTTTGCCTGTTTTAATCCAACTCATCCAGACACTTTGATATAATTTTAGACGAATACATAAGACCTGGCATCAGAGTTATTGAATGTTTTTTCAGCAGTGGGAGTTTCTGATTCCCCACTCTCTCAGAGCTGGGCTTTTATGAGGTAGAAATAATTTTTTTAAAAAGGAAAACCAGTGTTTTTGCCTGGTTTTTTTGGTGGTTTTTTTTTTTTTTTTTTTTTTTTTTTTACTCAGGGCTGCTTGATTTCTGTGTAAATCCCAGCTAAGCAGGCACAGCTCCTTCTGTGCCTCTGCAATAAAAGCAGCAGCAGACAATGAAGGCTCCACCCAAAATGCCCCTGTTGCAGTTTCTGCTTGGAAATTCTTTGATTAAAAAAGAAATTTAAAAAAGGCAACCCCCCCCCCCCCCAGAGCTCACTGGGTGCATTCAGGTGATTTCTTGGTGCTCAACGAAGCCCCAGGGCTCAGCTCTGAGCTTTCCCTTGAGGAGATGCTAATTGCAGCTCGGGCTGGGTTATTTATGGATGCAGCAGAGGGAGAGGAGTGAGCAGGATTGTTTTGCCATGGAGCTGCTGCTTTAACTCGGGCAGCAATGGGATTTGGAGTCATGGAATGGTTTGGGTTGGGAGGGACCTCAAAAATCCTCCAGTGCCACCCCCTGCCATGGGCAGGGACACCTCCCACCATCCCAGGCTGCTCCAGCCCGGCCTTGGACACTCCCAGGGATGGGGCACAGCTGCCTGTTCATTCCTGCATCACCCCTCAGAATAATTTGCATTATTTAGGTCACCCAGGGAACCTTTTCAAGAGGTGAACCTGGCTTTGGGATTCTCTGCCTGAAGTGTTGATGGCCTGGGGACACTCACACTCAGTTAAACCAGTAAGGGAGCAGCTTCAGCTCCATCAGGGGAGCCAAGGGGGACAATGCTGAGCTGCTGCAGCTGAGACAAGTGGCACAGGCCACTCCACCCTGGCTGGAACCAGCCCTGCTTTATCCCCTTCCTCCGCTGACAGTATTGATTTTTCTCACAGTTAAACGTCCAGGGGCTTGATGATCCTCTGCATTATGGCAGGAGGCAGCAAAAGGGACACAAAGGGAATCTGCCAGCGCTCCCCTGTGCCCGGAAATACAAGTTTGGGGAGCAGGAGGCTTTCTTTTCCTTGGAGTGCCAAAGCTCCATCCTCACCCATGGAGGTTCCCCACTGCAGGGCTGTCTGCAGCTCCCATCCTCCTCCCCATCCTCCTGGCACACAGCAAAAGGTTTTCCACTTAAAAAAAGAAAAAAGCCAACAAACCCCCCCCCAAAAAAAAAACCCAACCCAAACCAAACCAAAAAAAAAACCAAAAAAAACCCCCAAAACAAACAAACAAACAAAAAAAAACCCACACCCCACCAAAACAAAAAAAACCCCAAAAAACAAACAAACAAAAACCTAAAAAACCCAACCCCCCCAAATAAAAGCCCCAAAAAAACCCCAAAAAACAACAACAAAAGCCAAATGGGAAGGAATATGAACAGCCCACAGGTACGAGGCTTGTTGTGCTGGGATCTGAAGCGCAGTGGTTTTTTACAAGCTGAGGTACATCCCTTTATTAATACATGGCATAATAAATGGTAGCATTAATAATTAAACCTGGTGCTCAGGTTGCTGTAGGGCAGATTAGCATCAATCCATTGGCATGAAATGAGGTATTTCAGCTTGCAGGAGCTGAGCACCCCAGAAGATGCTCAGCTTCCTGAATCCCTGACCATTCCTGCTGGGAATCCTCCTCTCTACAGCGTCTCTGCTCCTCATTTCTCCCCCTTTCAAGCCCAATCTCTGCCAAAAATAAAAGATTAGCCCAGAAAAACTCCACCTGTGCTGCTCCCCTGTGCAATGTGCTGAATAATGAATGGCTGCTCTGACATGCATGAATGCAGCCAGCACTCGAGTTTAAAAAAAAACCAGTGGTGAATAAAAATCGAGGCAGAAAGCCGGGCTTGCAGTGCTGAGAGCAGCTGCACTGATCTTCAGGAGGGACCCTGTAGGTTTGCAGAATAAACTCTCCCAGCAGCTCTGCTGGGATGGAAGTGACACTTCAGCCTTTATGAGCTCCTGGTTGCAGCTCATTCCATCCAGAGTGAGCAGGGACTGCAGCTTTGTGCCTCTGAGAGGCTGCTGCCCTTCACAGCTCAACGATCCTCACATTGGAGTGCCCTGAAACGTGTGGAGAGTCTGTTCACACAACAGGTGATGTTCTGGGTGAGCTCGCTGGAAAAATAGTGGGGAACACATTAAATCCACCCTGCTGGACCTTTCCTAAAAGGCTGCTATTAAACAAACGTTTATTTCTGCCAGAAATACCCAATTACCACTGCAATTACTGCCAGGCACGTTAATTCATACATGTTACCAAACCCTTCCCCTTTCTTTGGGAAGCACCTCAGCGTTTTTGTGGTATCTGTCTGATAAATATCCCCAAATCTGTACTGACTTATATTCCTTCCTTGAGAAAACTTTGAAGGGTCTGTTCTGTGATATATTTGCCCTTCTGACTCCAAGAGGTGAATTCTCATGTTCTTTTTGAGCCTCCCATGCAGCCTGTGCTCAATACATCTCTAATTCACCTCTGATAGATCTCTGCTACATAAATACTGCTTTGTTTTAATCAGCCAGTGGTAACAGCCTGGCCCAGAGGTGGCTGCAATGCCGCTGCCCAATTTAATCTCTGCATTAGCCAGATTAGACAAGGATAAATATCCCCTCCCTGTGATCCGTGTCTCAGACAGACTTGGCTCCAGGGAATCTCAGGGAAGCAGGACTGAGAAACCACCCTGTGTCTGCTGCTGCTGCTGCTCTCGTGTAATGAAAGGACAAATCAACACTGCCAGGCTTCCCCTGGAGTGCCCCAGGCCAGGTTGGACAGGGCTTGGAGCAGCCTGGGACAGTGGGAGGTGTCCCTGCCCATGGCAGGGGTGGCACTGGGTGGGATTTAAGGTGCCTCCCAACCCAAACCATTCCATGATCTGTAATCACCTGGTTCTTAGGGACCACTTGTAACAAAGGACGTGGGGAGGATGCAGGGGCTCCAAGAGCACTCATGCCTTGTGCAAAATGCAAACTGAAGGAAAAAAAAAATATACTATTTACATATGTGTGGGGGTTCTGTCCCCCAGCCTCACCCAGGCAACCTCAGCCACAGCCTGGGGCTTGCAGCACATTCCCGAAGCTTCTGACAGCTGTGGAGGAGAGAGCAGAGTGTTCAACACAGCCTGGGCGGGTCGGGGGGTGCAGATAGACCTGAGGGCAGCTGGATCTGAACGGGCCAGAGCTGGGCCCGAAGGGGAGCCCAGAGATGCTCCGGGAGAGTGGCTGCGCCCAAAGAGGGCTGAGACGATGAGGCGGGGCCGAGCCGGGAGCGTTCCAGAGCGGGCCGGCCACAGCCCCCCGCACCCGCGGGATGCCCGGAGCTGTCCAGGCATCCTTTCACTGCTCTGATGCCCGAAACTGTCCAGGTATCCTTCAGCTGCTGTGATGCCTGGAGCTGTCCAGGCATCCCTGTCCAGACATCCCTTCCCTGCTGTAATGCCCGGAGCTGTCCAGACATCCTTTCACTGCTGTGATGCCCGGAGCTGTCCAGGCACCACCGGGGCGAGGTCAGGGCTCACAGCAGCGAGCGAATGCCTGGACCACACCGGGCGTCACCTCCCCGCGGCGGTGCCTGGACCACTCCGGCCGTCACCTCCCCGCCGCGATGTCGCCGCGCCCCGCCCCGTCCCCGCCCGGCGGCCGCTCCGCCCGCCCTCCCCGCGCATAAATATCGGGGCGCGGGCGGCGCCCGTCGCAGAGCAGCCCGCCGGAGCCCCCGCAGCCATGAGCTCGTACGGCTACGACCCGTTCTTCCCGTCCTACAAGCGGCGCTACGCGGACAGCCCGCGCATCCATGTGTCGGTGCGCAGCGGCGGCGGCTTCGGCTCGGCGCGCTCCGCGTACTCCAGCCTGTCCGCGCCCGTCTCCTCCGTGTCCGTGCGCCGCAGCTACGCCACCTCCAGCGCCTCGGGCTCGCTGCTGCACTCGGTGGACAGCCTGGACCTGAGCCAGGTGGCCGCCATCAGCAACGACCTCAAGTCCATCCGCAGCCAGGAGCGAGCTCAGCTGCAGGACCTCAACGACCGCTTCGCCTGCTTCATCGAGCGCGTCCACGAGCTGGAGCAGCAGAACAAGGTGCTGGAAGCCGAGCTGCTGGTGCTGCGGCAGAAGCACGCCGAGCCCTCCCGCTTCCGAGCGCTGTACGAGCAGGAGATCCGCGAGCTGCGCCTGGCCGCCGAGGAGGCGACCAGCGAGAAGCAGGCGCTGCAGGGCGAGCGGGAGAGCCTGGAGGAGACGCTGCGGGGGCTCCAGGCGCGCTACGAGGAGGAGGTGCTGAGCCGCGAGGACGCGGAGGCGCGGCTGCTGGAGGTGCGCAAGGGCGCGGACGAGGCGGCGCTGGCGCGGGCGGAGCTGGAGAAGCGAGTGGACAGCCTGCTGGACGAGCTGGCCTTCCTCAAGAAGGTGCACGAAGAGGAGCTGGCCGAGCTGCAGGCGCAGATCCAGTACGCTCACCTGTCCGTGGAGATGGACGTGTCGGCCAAGCCCGACCTGTCGGCCGCGCTGCGCGACATCCGAGCGCAGTACGAGAAGCTGGCGGCGCGCAACATGCAGAACGCCGAGGAGTGGTTCCGCAGCCGCTTCACCGTGCTCAGCGAGAGCGCGGCCAAGAACACGGACGCCGTGAGAGCCGCCAAGGATGAGGTGTCCGAGAGCCGCCGCCTGCTCAAGGCCAAGACGCTGGAGATCGAGGCCACCCGCGGCATGAACGAGGCGCTGGAGAAGCAGCTGCAGGAGCTGGAAGAGAAGCAGAGCGCGGATATCTCGGCGCTGCAGGTGAGGGGGTGGGTGGGTGGGCGCTGGAAGGGTCGCTGCGAGGGGAGGAGGGCCGGGGTCCCTCAGGGGAGGGGATGATGGGGTGTGCGGGGTTCTGCGGGTCGGGAGAAGTTGGGGTTTGGAGGGGTCTGAAGATGAGGGGATGCTGGGGTTTGAAGGGGTCTGCAGATGAGGGGATGCTGGGGTTTGAAGGGCTCTGCAGGTGAGGGGATGCTGGGGTTTGAAGGGGTCTGCAGGTGAGGGGATGCTGGGGTTTGAAGGGGTCTGCAGGTGAGGGGATGCTGGGGTTTGAAGGGCTCTGCAGGTGAGGGCTTTCAGGGTTTTCTGAACTCTTCAGGTGAAGGGATGGATGTTGGGATTCGAGGGGTTCTGCAGGTGAGGAGGTTCAGGGTTTGCTGGGCTCTTCAGGTGAAGGGATAGAGGTTGAGGTTTGAGGGGTTCTGCAAGTGAGGGGTTTCAGGATTTTCTGGACTCTGCAGGTGAAGGGATGGATGTTGAGGTTTGAGGGGTTCTGCAAGTGAGGGGTTTCAGGATTTTCTGGACTCTGCAGGTGAAGGGATGGAGGCTGGGGTTTGAAGCTTCTGCAGGTGAGGGGGGTTGGGGTCTGCAGAGTCTCACCGATGAGGGGATCAGGTTTGCAGGGCGTTGTCGGGGGCGTCGCTCCTGGTTTGCGCTGTGCCCGAGTTGCAGATAAGGCATCCTAAAATCACAGAACAGAGCTACAAAGCAGGGTGTGGTGTGGAAATACAGACCCAAATCAGGATCTGAATCACCAAAATCATCCCAGAGATGGGGACATTGCTTCTGGCACTGCTTAGCCAAAGTGTGAGGTGTTACAAAATCAGAATGCAGAGTGATAAAGCCCAATGTCGTGTGTCCCTGTACTGATACAGCCTGAACTATACCAAAAAATCAGGGAATTGTAGAACATCCTGAGCTGGAAGGGACCCACAAGGCTCATCAATGGGTATCCCTAAGCCAAAATTAGAAAAAGCCCGTAGAGGCCAAAATCAAAATGAAACAATGCACAAATTTCACGGGTGCTTTAGCATTTGGGTGGCAGAAAATCGGGCTCTGTGTGTTGAATAGGGCTGGGAAAATGTGGAGCAGAAAACCTGCCAGGAAAGGTGCTAAATGATGCTTTTTGGCTGAGGGTGGAGTGGGAGCTGTGCAGTTGCTGTCTGCCAGAGCAGGATTAAGTTAAAAGGATTGGAGAATTTCCTTGTGGGCTCGAGAGAACAGAGTTTTACGCTGTCAATGTTGTTCCACCCAACAGGATACAATCAACAAACTGGAGAATGAGCTGAGGACCACAAAGAGTGAGATGGCTCGGTACTTGAAGGAATATCAGGACCTGCTCAACGTGAAAATGGCCCTGGACATTGAAATTGCAGCTTATAGGTATGGTGGGGATGTTTTAATGAGCCAGAACTCAGAGCAGCTCCCGTTCTCGTCAGGGGAATTCAGGTTGTTTATCGTTCCCCCAGCTGAAATTTTCATAGATTTGTGGCAGAGTTTAATCAGCTCCTCTCTGCGTGCACACAGAATTTTTTTAGCTTGGCAATAAATGATCTCAGTTCTCCATCCTTCCAGACAAAAGTGCCTGTTCTGTACTCAGGGAAGAGATTTTTGCATCAATGGAATTCCTCAATACACACAGCTCCTTCTCAAAATGGGGA
Organism: Phylloscopus collybita; assembly: GCA_027886175.1. Taxonomy (NCBI): domain Eukaryota; kingdom Metazoa; phylum Chordata; class Aves; order Passeriformes; family Phylloscopidae; genus Phylloscopus; species Phylloscopus collybita. The sequence continues at coordinate 701,144 of JAJNNQ010000087.1, read as the reverse complement.
AATCCCTCAAATGCCCTCAAGAAAAGGGTTGGGTTTTTTTTTTTCCAACTTGTAAATCTGCAGATTAAATCTTTTCCAGTAGAATTGCTGCTAAAGAACTGTGATGTTTTGTCTCAGACACTGAGAGATTTCAATGCTGGGGACAGAATTTCTGTGGGAGCCACAAGGGGGAATAGTGAGAGAGAGAGAGAGCAGCTCCAAACCTTGTCCGACAGCTCAGCAGCAAATTGCTACGGCTGCAGGGTGGCAAAATACACCTGCCAGAGAGGTTCTGGAGAGGTTTTCCTGTTCCTCCCCACAAGAAGTTGAAGAATTTATCACAATCTGAAGAATTTATTCCAATAAAATAGGGCAGCACTGGCACACAGTGCAAACCAGCACGGTGATTAATTAATAATAATTTGTAGTCCGCACGGCTGTGCTGCTGCAGCACAACTGACTCCTTTCTCCTTGCTCTCAATATTTTTTTTGTTTTTGTTTTTTTTTCCCTGCCAAGGAAACTTCTGGAAGGGGAGGAGACCCGGCTGAGCTTCACCAGCGTGGGCAGCATCACCAGTGGCTACAGCCAGAGTGCCCCCAGCTTTGGCAGGTCCGCCTACAGCGGCCTCCAGTCCAGCTCCTACCTGATGACCACCCGCTCCTTCCCCACCTACTACTCCAGCCACGTCCAGGAGGAGCAGATCGAGATCGAGGAAACCATCGAGGCTGCTAAGGCAGGAGAAGCCAAGGCAGCGCCTGCTGAAGAGGGTGAGGAGGAGGAGAAAGAGGAAGGCGAGGAAGAAGCAGGAGAGGAGGCTGAAGAAGAGGAGGAAGGTACTTAAGAGCTGCTTTTAAATCCCTTTTATTCATGTTTGCACCCTGCTGCTTATGGGATAAACCCCAGGCATCCCAATAATTAAATTATTACATTTAATCCTTAAGTTTAATATTAAATTTATTATTTATTGTCGCTGTTGGACATGAAAGAAAGACACGGACTCGTGATTTCAGAAGGCTGATGCTCCAAAAAAGGGGCTGGTTTATTCTCAGAAGCTTATTTTTATACCTTTCTACAATGTGCCCACCTAAGAGGTGGGATCCTTTGAACCATTGGTCACACCAAGGGTCAACAAGCAAAGCCCCTCCTTAGGAAAGAAATGTGAAAAACAAGAGAGTTTAAAGAGTGTGACCTTGTTTACCAGTTTAGGTCCCTGGGAAAGAACTTCAGAAAACCCAAACATGACAGGCAGTGACTACAATTTACATTATATTATTTATATTATATTATTTATATATTTTAAATGTATAAATATATAAATATTTATATTATTTCTATTATTTAACTCTTAAATTTAATCATTAAATTTAATCCCAATGATTAAATTTAACGCTCAAAGCTCTCTGCTTTTCTAATCCCATGAGCCAAAGGATGGTGGGGTTCAGCACATGGCGAATTTACCAGGCGAGTCTGAATATTGAATGGAAGATAAGGTCAAGTTAGGCAGATCAGTTCAAATCAGGCAGATGATAAGTTTCTAAAAACCCCAATGATCCTGTTCAGATGTTACAGACACCCTCAAAGAGAAGGGCCAAGGACGTGCTGAGCTAATTATGAAATCCTCAGAGAGCAGCCTGAGATAATGGGAACGTCAGCTGACGTGGCTGGGTTCAGTGCATGGCAGCCTCACCTCTCTGCAAGGCACTGGTGGCCGCTGAACTATGAGGGGTTCATTAATTTAAAGTTTAATTGTAGCAGAATTACAGCTAAAGAGCCAATTGCAGAGCAGTGAAAGATAACTCAAGCCTTTACTTTTAAGCACTGAGTCCAGAAGTGATATTTTCTAAGGCCATGATTTGTTTTTATTTTTTGTGAAGTGTTTCACTGCCCCTGAAACCCAGGAGAAATGGGTTGTGCAGTTTTGCTGTAGCTGGCTGCCAAAATGCGTGGGGTTGAAGGGGATTCCCACTGGACTGGGATCAGGAATTGGGCCAGGATGTGAAATACCTTTCTGTCCTTCAAAGGTGCTAAAGAGGAGTCAGAAGAAGCCAAAGAGGGCGAGGAAGAGGAAGGAGAAGGGGAAGAAACAGCAGCAGAAGAAGGGGAGGAGTCCCAGGAAGCTGCTGAGGAAGCTGGTGAGGAGGAGAAGGAGGAGAAGGAAGAGAAGGAAGCAGCAGGAAAGGAAGAGGGCGAAGGCAAGAAGAAGGCTTGATCTGAGGGCAGCTTTCCATCACGGCCAACGACTGACTGAGCTCCAGCTGCAGTCTCACCCATTTAACTCCGTGACCACTGAGGTTCCAGTTCATGATTACGATGTTTCTCCCTGTGCAGAGTCTGAGTTTGCTTGCAGAGCACCCAAGGCTTGCTCCCCGAGCGCCGCATGGTTCCACGTATGAGTTCAGGGCTTCTGTCTTTCCTGGGTGACCCAGAACCTTAACATTTAAAATGGGGAGAGGGTGGGGAAAAAAAAAAAAAAAAAAGAAAAGAAAAGAAGTGGTGGGAATGAAAAGGTTACCTTTAAGTTGCATTTCAAATAATTCTGGAAACGGTGGCTGGGGGTGGGGGGGAAGTGATGGAGGCTTCATTAAGTACGTGCAATAAAGCAGTTAATAAAGTTCAGAAATGCTTAACACGGATCCCTCGTGCATGGCCTGTGTCCCTGGTGCCCCCAAAAAGGTTTGTCCCACTCGGATTGTGAATGAGAAGTGGGAAAAAAATCTCTTGGGGGTGTAAAATTTCACACATTTTATAAAAAATACCCTGGTGTGTGGCGGTGGCCTGGATGGGTCTCACACGCTGAGGGAGCTCCCTTCTGGAAAATGGGAATTTTGGCAAACCCATACAAGAGGGGAAAAGCAAATGTGGCTGTTGAATATCCAAAATACAAAGGCATATTCATAACCCTGGTGCATCTCATTCCCCTGCTTCGTATGGTAATTAGCAAAAAGGCAATTAAGCATGCGTAGTTTGTCCTTGGGAATGGGTCGGTGGTCTCATTTAAGAGGAGTGGGCTTAAATTGAGGAAGTAAAATGACTCTTCATCACCCTGAACTTTCTACTTTTTCGATGCAAATGTGATAAATGGGTGTTGGTCGGACTCCCATTTCCTTAGGTACAGTGACTTTCAATGAGTTTCAGCACTGGGGAGTCTCTGCAATTGTCCTGTGTCCCTAAACCCATTTCTCAGGTTCCCTATTTATTGTTGCAAGCACAGCTAAACAAACATAAAGTCGACAAGCAACCGGTTACTTGGAAAAAGTTAACTCAAGCCCAGTCTTCCTTAGCTAACTACAAAGCGTTTAATTAACTCCAACGACCACAAAGGCTAATTTCTAACTAAAATCTTAATTCCCCTAAAACCCTATATTTTTTAAAGTCTATGTCTCATTTAGGCAGAGCTGCTGTCGCAGAGCAGGTTTGATTTTTTTCCCCCTCTCTGAGGAAGGGACTGAGGAGAGCTGGGGGAGCTGGCAGTGCTGTTCAGGGAGAGCTGGGAGAGGTGCTGAGGGGAGGGATGGATGGATGGAGGGGAGCTGCTCCTGCGGGGTGTGACAGCCCCAGCTGCCCCGGGCAGGCTGCTGGGGCTGCTGCTGGGAGATAAGGAACCAGAGATAAGGAACGGGAGAGAGCTGCTTCTCAGAAATGAGAGCTGCTTCTGGGAAACGCCAGCAGGACAGTGAGGCCTGGTGCTCAGCTGGCACAGATGGGCTGCTCCTGAGGAGAAAAATCCTTCTCTTTGGGAAGCTCCAGCAGGACAGTGAGGGCTGGCACTCAGCTGGCAGAGAGGGGCTGCTCCTGAGGAGAAAAATCCTTCTCTTTGGGAAGCTTCAGCAGGACTCTCCTCAGGCTATTCCTGAGGAGAAAAATCCTTCTCTCTGGGAAACTCCATAGGGAAGTGAGGCCTGGCACTCAGCTGGCACAGAGGGGCTGCTCCTGAGGAGAAAAATCCTTCTCTTTGGGAAACTCCAGCAGGACAGTGAGGCCTGGCGCTCAGCTGGCAGAGAGGGGACTATTCCTGAGGAGAAAAATCCTTCTCTCTGGGGAGCTCCAGCAGGATAGTGAGGCCTGGCACTCAGCTGGCAGAGAGGGGCTATTCCTGAGGAGAAAAATCCTTCTCTCTGGGAAACTCCAGCAGGATAGTGAGGCCTGGCACTCAGCTGGCAGAGAGGGGCTATTCCTGAGGAGAAAAATCCTTCTCTCTGGGAAACTCCAGCAGGATAGTGAGGCCTGGCACTCAGCTGGCAGAGAGGGGCTATTCCTGAGGAGAAAAATCCTTCTCTCTGGGAAACTCCAGCAGGACAGTGAGGGCTGGCACTCAGCTGGCACAGAGGGGCTGCTCCTGAGGAGAAAAAATCCTTCTCTTTGGGAAACTCCAGCAGGATAGTGAAGCCTGGTGCTCAGCTAGCACAGAGGGGCTGCTCCTGAGGAGAAAAAATCCTTCTCTTTGGGAAGCTTCAGCAGGACTCTCCTCAGGCTATCCCTGAGGAGAAAAATCCTTCTCTTTGGGAAACTCCAGCAGGACAGTGAGGCCTGGCGCTCAGCTGGCACAGAGGGGGTGTTCCTGAGGAGAAAAATCCTTCTCTTTGGGTAACTCCAGCAGGATAGTGAGGCCTGGTGCTCAGCTGGCAGAGAGGAGCTGCTCCTGAGGAGAAAAATTCTTCTCTCTGGGAAACTCCATTGGGAAGTGAGGCCTGGTGCTCAGCTGGCACAGAGGGGCTGCTCCTGAGGAGAAAAATCCTTCTCCAGCCCTGGCCAGAGCCCATCAGGACCGTGGAAGGCAGAGCAGAGCTGGGCAGCTCGGCTGGAGAGGGGACAGGGTGAGGGGGAGCAGCTTCAAACGGACAGGGAGGAGGTTTGGGTGGGATTATTGGGAAGGAATTCTTTATTTAGAGGGCCTTGAGGGGCTGGGAGGGAGTTCCCAGAGAAGCTGGGGCTGCTCCTGGATCCCTGGCAGTGCCCAAGGCCAGGCTGGAGCAGCCTGGGGACAGCGGGAGGTGTCCCTGCCCATGGCAGGTGGGACTGGATGGACTCTAAGATCCCTTCCAACCCAAACCATCCCATGACACATCAAATCCTGCCCTCCCCTGAGCATTCTTTAACTCTTCAAAACCCCAATTTTCACCCTCTTTCACTACTTTTTTTTTTTTTTTTTTTTTTTTTTTCCCACCCACAAACTCCTCCTTCCCTCAGCCCTTCGCATCCCCGCCCGCTCTGGGAAGCCAAACTCCCCGTGCAGCACCAGAGCAGCACCCCGGGAGCTGCAGCAACTCTCCCCTAAGCTCCTGCAGCCGCTGCCGGGCTGATCCCTGCTCCCCGGGTTATTTTTATTGCATTTGCAGCTCCGCAGGGCTGAGTCAGGCTCTGCAGGGACCCCCCGGCCCTGCCCGGGCTGTGCGAGGGGGGCCAGGCTGGGGCTGTGGGATGGATCCTGCTGCCGGCACTCGCCTCACCTCGGAAAAGCCAGGCGCTGCTTTTGACGCAATGCAGTAAAAAGCTGGCAGAGGGAGGCTCAGGAGAAACTTTTTTTCGCCCGAGTTGCAGCTGCCAAGTGAAGGCAGAAGTGTCCTGGGGGGTTTTTGGTGCTCTTTGGGTCTGGGTCAGGCTGGGATCTCACCGCGGGGTGCACACAGGGAGGTGCTGGGTGCTTCCCCTGAGAGGCACAGACACCCCCTCCCCTCCCCTCGGCAAGGGGAACACCTGGACAGCACATCCCCATTCCAGACATTCGCCTCCTAATGACTCAATCATTAACAATTCATCATTTGCTGCCTGCCCAGATGAGTTAAGGATACTTTAATCCCGAAAAAAAAAAAAAAGCAGGAATGAAGCCCACACGTGAATGGGGAGAGCACAAAGCCTGGTGACTGGAGAAAATTCTGGTGCCTGACTCAGCGCCTTGGCAAACGCATCCTATTTGTGTTTTGTAACGCTTCCCAGTTTGTTCCCACCTGGAATTTCATTCTGGGATGCTGAAAAATAACTGTGGCACCTCCACGACCCAACCACAGGAAAAAAAGATCCTGGTTTGGAGCCCTCCAGCTCCTGAAGCCACAGTGGTCTGGGTATCCCACCTTAAAAAAAGGTGCAAATTCCTTTAATTATTATTTTTCCCTTCGTGGATTTTTATTTTCATTGTTTAATGAATTTCTCTGTCTGAAAATAATTATTCCCTTCACTGGCTCTGTGCAGTCTGGAGGAGTAATTGGTGCAGAACAGGCAAATAACATCCTATTTATGCCTCTCTGCCCGGGAATTGTGCTCTCCTTTGAAACTGTTTGATTGCAGATGTCAGCAGACAAAACCTCTTGGCACCATTAAATATTAATCAGTTTCATACAGTTTTATAAACATTTAGAAATGTGTTAACCACTGGCTCGTTCCTCTTAGGATTTGCTGGGAACATCTGCAGTGGGAAACGGGCTAAATTCACAAATCCTGCTGTGTTAGAGCAGGGTGGGGGGGAAAGCAGAGTTGTGGGTGATAACTGAAAGCTGTGGGATGTTTTGGGTGGGAATGAGGATGCTGTGGAACATGTCGTGCCAAGGGTTTGCCTCCCAAAACCCTCCAGGGAAGGGATGGATGTGCCCTGGGGTTGGTGCAGCCCCTCCTCGTCCCAGCAACTGCAATCCCGGAGTGCCCGGGGGGGCAGACAGGAGCAAAAAAACCACACAGATCAGGATTTTGGGGTCCCTGGAGATGTGTCCTGCCAGGAGTGAGGAGAAAGCAGCTGGGCAGGAATCCCAGCATGAAAATGCTGAAATCCCAGCATTTCACCTGCACGGGTGAAATGTCCCTGAGCCTCCTGCTGACACCAACATTTGATCCACGGTGCAAGGTGACCCTTCCTGCTGAGGATTCCCAACTTCCCACTGTGAGGGATGGGGGTTTTGAAGTTTGGGGACGTTTTGATGGCTTCTAGAACTTCTTGGGAAGCACACACGTACAATTCCAAATTTTGGAATATATGTACAATATATACAACTCCAAGGTTTTGGACAAATCTGGTTTGGTCGTGGTGTTCTCCTGAAAGCTTTCTTTAAACCCAAGGGGAAAACACCTCCATTCCTCACCAACCTTTGGGGTTTTAACACAGTTTGCTGCAGACACCAAAAATAGGGGAGCGCTGAACTCCTCATTCCTAAAGGTAAAGTTATTTTTGTGTCACGCCCACACGCGGCCACGGAGAAGCTGCCGCTTAATTTGCTCACTCCGCTTTAATTTGCTCACTCTGCTTTAATTAAACATCGCTCAGCAGCCAAGCTGTCGAGCACAGATTCCCATTACTGATAGCAGCAGGAGGAACATCCATTGGTTTGCTCCACAAAGACGTCCGGATTCGTTTGAAGGCCTTATCTGCTGTGGGCTCTCCACCGTTTCTCCAGTGAGGAACGGGCTGAGCCCTTCCAATTAAAAACCCCTTGATCTTCAATTATTGATGGGAATCGAAGGCATGTGGAAATCCTAGATTTTGATCAGACCCTCAATTAGGCAACAGATTTCAGGACAGCCCGTGGCCTGAACCCAGGCTTGAAAATTATTTGCATTTCTTTCTGAGTTACGGGAGGTGGGACAGCAGCTGCAATCTTCATTTCCTTTTAAAATGGGAAACAAACACAAAATTAGTCCCACAATGACCAATTAATCCCCACATTGGTGTTGGGGCCTTTATCTTCTCCCCTTCATTTTATTTGTCTCAATTTATTCTTCCACGCAGAGCAGTTTTCGTTTGGCTTTATTCTTAACAAAGCCAACCTGGGAGAGGCCACCACTCTGGAGTGGAAACCATTGGAAACTGGGAGTGGAAACCATCGGAGATCAGAAAATGTTTGGTTTAAAACCCCCTGGGGTTAATTTTTGATTTTAGGATTTTTGTGTTTAGAGGCAAATACAACTTTTTTGATCATTGGAGCCAGAGAATTAATAAGGAGGTTCCCACGCCATTAAAGCAAATAAATAAGTGAAATAAGCAGAACCAAGCCCGTGCTGGGGATCTCGTGGTGGCTTGGTTGAGTTCCCTCAACGGGTTTTTGCTCAGTTAAGTGACAACTTCTGTGTGCCACAGAAGATGCCACACCCAGCTGTTGGTTCATGCAGCCTTGCCCCCCAGGAAAATCAAGGAATTATTTGGAAATTTCCAAATTATTGGAAAAACTGGGAATTTTAGGTGTGGATGTTGGGGTGTAAGGAGGAAAACTATACTTACAGCAGATTTGAACTTTTTTTTTTTGGCTCAGCACAAGCAAGACTGAGGGCTTAGACACCTCCCCCTTCCTAAAAAAAGCAATTGCAACCTCAAGGCAACTCAAACTCCAAGCAACTCAAGGCCAGATAGAGGCGTTCAGTGCATTCCTCTGGAAATTTTGGCTCTTATTAGCTTAGTCCAACCTTTGTGCTTTTAGAGGAAATTTGTCCATCATATCCAGTTCCCAACCCAAAGAACGCCCTGAGCTGGATGGGACCCCTAAAGACCATCAAAGCCCAACTCCTAGACAAACAAGAACACTAAACAAAGAAAAAAAAAATAACCACCTCAAGCAATTTTCAACCCATGCAGCTGGCATTCCCATTCAGGAGAGAGCATCCAGCTTAGGGAAGGGTTTGAATTGGAGAAAAAAGCCACCAGAAGGAGTCAAGTTTTCATATTGACCTTTATTGAGCAAGAACTGCTGTGACTGTTTTACATCAAACAACAAAAGGTTGCGTACTGTGCATGTCAACAAGGTTCTCCCAGGAGCAAAAGTCCACCCTAATTGCACCAGTGAGGTAAACATAATCAGTTATAAGTAGCTTTTATTTTTTTTTTATTTTATTTTATTTTTTATTTTTTAAGGCTAGGAGAGTTCTGGTTCTCACGAGTACTCTATGACTGTTTTCGGTTCGGTTTTGGCTCAGTTGGTTCTTTGCATAATTACATCTGAACTCGTTCCTCAGATACGTCCCTCCAACAGCTCAGGAAATTCAGAAAAAGCTTCCTCTGCACATTTCATCTCATGCACTAGTAGTAGTAATTTTTATTTTTTATTTTTTTTAATTTTTTTTTTTTTTTTTTTGTAGATTCCCCAAGCTCTGTGGAGGGAGTACATCTTGAGCCTGCATGCATTCCCCCCCCCTTTTTCCCTATATTGCACGAAAAAAGTAAAATACTGTGTGTCTGGAGCCTCCGTGAGAGAACCCGATCTGCTTTGAAGCCGCCACCCACATGCATTTTTGCAGCTGTCTATGGCTTAACCTTTTGCACCGACCCAAGCTCTTGAACTGGTTTGAATTTTTTTAGCTATGGCTGGTTTTACTCGCTCTCTTTGATCTCCTTTACTACGGCATGTGAAGTGACTTTCTCCACCTTCTTGGTGGACACCAGCTTCTCCTCAAAGCTTTCTTCGTGCTCCTCCACCTTCTGGGTGACGGTCACCGACTTGGTGATCAACGTGGTGCCGCTGTCCCCGCCCTCCCCTGTGATCTTCTCTGCTTTTTTGGTCACCACGATTTTCTCAGCCTTGTCGTCCACGGGGCTCACGTCCAGGCCGTTGGTGACCACTCCCTTGTCTTCCTCCTCCTTCTCTTTGGACGACTCCTCCTTCTTCTCCTCCACCTCCCCGTTGACCGCGATGTCCTCTTTCCTGGACTCTTTCTCGGCCTCGGCGCTGACTTTCGTTACCTTGGTGACAGTGATGGTCTCCTCCACCACAGCCTTGGCATCCTTGCCTGGGGAGGGAGGCTTCTCCGGGGACCTGGGCTTCTCGGGAGTCACGGGCTTCTCGGGAGTGCGTGGCTTCTCCGGGCTGGCCGGCTTCTCGGGAGTGCGCGGCTTCTCCGGCGGCGTCAGCTTCTCCGGCGGCGCCAGCTTCTCCGGCGGCGCCAGCTTCTCCAGGGACACACCTTTCTCCGGGGTCACAGCCTTCTCTGGGGTCACAGCCTTCTCCGGGGTCACAGCCTTCTCCGGGGTGGCAGGTTTCTCTGGGGAGGTCACCTTTGGTGTGGCAGGTTTCTCAGGAGACGCTGCTTTCTCCTCCTCCTTGGCCGCCTTCTCCGCTTTCTCCACCTTCTGCTCTTTCGCTGCCTCCGCGGCTTTTTCTTTCGGGGCGGCCTTGGCCGGCTCTGTGACGGGGGATTTTGGGGGGGACTTCACGGGGGGTGTTTTGACCTTCTCTGCCTTTGCTGGTGCCTCTTCAGCTTTGCCCTTGGCCTCAGGTTTTTCCTCCTCTTCCTCGGCTTCCTCCCCTTCTTCCTTTTCCTCGATTTCTTCTTTTTCAGAGCCACCTTCTTCCGCGGCGTCAGACTTTGCGGCTTCTTCTTCCTCCTCTGCTTCCTCTTCCTCCTTCTCTTCCTCCTCAGGTGCAGCTTCTTGTTCTGCAGGAGCCTTCTCAGAAACCTCTTCCTCTGCAGCTTCTTCTGCTTTTTCTTCCTCCTGTTCCTCCTGCTGTGCCTTGGCTGCCATTTCTTCTGCGATGGCCGTCAGGGCATCTTCCATTTCAGACTTCTCATCCTCCACCTTCGTCTCTTCGATGATTTCTTCTACAAACTTGTGCTGGACCTTCAGCTTTGGCGGTTCGATTTTTGTTTTCTGGATTTTGGTGGATGCTATTGTGACAGATGGTTGTCTGTGTGTGAATATGGGACCAGTAATGCTTCCAGAGAAGGCACTGAATCTTGTCTCTTCACCCTCCAGCAGCTTCCTAAGGGAATCAGGAGGAGAGAAAAGAAGAAGATGAGCATTAAAAAAAAACCTCCCAAAAAAAACGAAATAAGGGACAGCTATTGGAATAATTGTGGCTGTGGAAGTGTTCAAGGCCAGCCTGGGACAGTGGAAGGTGTCCCTGCTTTGGGATAGGCTTTAAGGTCTCTTCCAACCCAAACCATTCCAGGATTCTATCACATCTCCCTGCTGTGAGATGGGCTTTGAGGTTTCCTCCAACCCAAACCATTCCAGGATTCCATCACATCTCCCTGCTGTGCTATTCCCCTGCCAGCAGGACGGAACCAGTTTGCTGTGGAATGTGCTGGAACTGACCAGGGCCATCACTGCTCACAGCCCCAGCCCAGCCTCCCTTGGATCTGCTCCTTTGCAAAAACCCACATTCGGCAGTTTTTAGCCTGGTTTTGTGCTTATGGTGAGTGTGACACCTTCAGTGATCACTTAAAACTCATCATTACTGTCAGAAAGCTTCATTACGGAGTAAATCAGCAGGGATTAGCACAAACGAACTAATTTCATAGGATTCATTACGACTCAGGCAAACAGAACTTGACACAGCCAACAGACCCAAATCAAATATTGTGTCTGAGACAGCCACAGCTGATTAGAGCACGTGTGCTAATTTAATAATTTGGGCATCCACCTTTTCTTTGTGGGAATATGAGAGCTGGAGACTTCAGCTGACTTTGGCAACCCCTGGGGTGTCTGTGTGTCTGAATAACCAACAGATCTGCAGGTTGGAGGTGTTTTTGTGTTGCTTTTACTTTTCTTCCGTTCAAATGTGGTTTTTTTTCATCTCAGCCTATGACCCAGAAAAATCAGGAGCTCTCCAGTGAGAGTTCTGAAGTGATACAGAGGAGACTAAAAAAACCTGCCAGGTGATGGCAACAGCAAGCAACGCTCGGCTCCAGATTAGAGCAGATGCCTCTGAAGGGAAAGTTGAGCAAGAAAAGCAAAAGTGTTTGTGACAGGCAGATCTGCCTCAAACCATGATCAAGCAAATTCAGCTGTCTCTCCCGGGCGATAAAAGGGAACTCTGGTGACAAGCCCTGCCTGCCTGGCGTCTGCAAGGCAGACGGGAAATTAAAAATAACCCGGCCTTTCGCTGCATCCCCCTGCTCGTGCAGCCAAGGACAGAATGCGGCACGGGAGCCGCCGCACTGAGTCACGCTGTGCTGTGCCCACGGGGCTCAGAGCCGGCAGCTCCGCCGCTGATTAGCGGGTCCCTAATGACCTTCTGGGCTCTCAGCGGGCTGGCTAATTGCTGCAGCGATGCGGCCAAGCTCTCGTTTTACCCGCGTCGGCTGCAGGCAGATCTTTCTTTGCTGTGGCAAAGCTTCCTGAGCCGGCAGCATCCGCAGTGCTATTAATATTCCAGACGTGTCTGCAGAGAGCCCACCGTACCTGTACGCAGCGATTTCGATGTCCAGGGCCATCTTGACATTGAGGAGGTCCTGGTACTCCCGCAAGTGACGAGCCATTTCCCACTTCGTCCCCCTGAGCTCGTTTTCCAGCTGGTGAATCGTGTCCTGCAAGGGAGACGCAGAAAAAAAAAAAAATACAAAAAACCCCCCTGTGACACAGAGAGGGGCCGCAGGCGGGGACAGAGAGCGGGCGGAACTTCTCCGAGAGGACTTTTAGAAACTCTTCCCGCCGCTCGGGGAGGCAGGGCCGGCATCAGAGCAAGACCCACCCGCTCTCCCACCGCCCTCCGCAGCATCCTCCCCCCGCCTTCCGCATCCCTGCATCCCTGGCTGCGGAGCCGGCTCCGGGCACCTCCCGCATCCCTCCTGCCGGAACGGGCACCGGGCACCTCCCGCATCCCTCCCGCTGGAGAGAGCACCGGGCACCTCCCGCATCCCTCCTGCCGGAACGGGCACCGGGCACCTCCCGCATCCCTCCTCCCGGAGCCCGCACCGGGCACCCCCCGCCTCCCCGCCGGGCTCGGGACAGCCCCGCGCCGCCTCCCCGGTACCTGATAAGTGCTGAGGTCGTTATTGTGACGCTCCTCGATGTCGCTGAGCTGCCTCTCCAGCGACTCCTTGGTGCCGCGCACCGACTCGAGCTCGATGCTCTTGGACTGGAGCTGCCGGCGGTACTCGGCGATCTCCTCCTTGGCGGAGCGGATCGCCTCCTTGTTCTGCTCGGCCGCCTCGGTCAGCTTGGCATAGCGGCACTTGAACCACTCCTCGGCCTGGTGCATGTTGTGGTCGGACTGGCACTCGAGCTGGGCGCGGATCTCCTTCAGCGCCGTCGTCAGGTCCGTCTTCAGGTAGTCCTTCCTCTCCACGGTGGCGTGCGACGCCTGCAGCTGCGCCAGCAGCTCGGCCACCTCCTCCTCGTGGTTACCCCTCAGGAAGGCCACCTCGTCCTGCAGCGACTGCACCTTCTTGTCCAGCTCGGCGCGCATCAGCGAGGCCTCCTCCATCTCCTTGCGCAGGGCGCGGATGGTCGCCTCCGTCTCGTCGCGCAGCCGCGCCTCATCCTCGAAGCGCTCCCGCAGGCGCTGGATGTCCTCCTCGATGTGCTCCGAGTCCAGCTGGATCTGCGCCTTCTCGTGGCTCACCTGCTCCAGCGCCCCGCGCAGCTCCCGCAGCTCCTGCTCGTAGGCGTCGCTCAGCTGCGCCCGCCCGGCGTGTTTCTGCCGCAGCGCCGCCAGCTCCGCCTCGATCTCCTTGTTCTGCTGCTCCAGGTAATGCACCTTCTCGATGTAGCCGGCGAAGCGGTCGTTGAGCCCCTGCAGCTGCTCCTTCTCGTTGGAGCGGCTCAGCTTCAGCTCGGCCGCGCCGTTGAGCAGCGAGGACTGGCTCACGTCCAGGCTCTCGGCCGAGCTCAGCACCGTGGAGCCGTAAGCGGCCCGCGGGCCGCCCAGGTTGGAGCGCTTGTAGGAGGAGGACACGGTGCTGCCCGAGCCCCGCGACCACGACTGCGAGCGGAAGCCGCTGGACGGGGAGGCGCTGGCGCGGCTATAGGTGGCGCGGGTCTCGGTCACCCTGCGGTACGAGGGGTTGCCCAGGGGCTCCATGGTGTAGCTCATGGTGGGGCGCTGGGGGCGGCGGTGCGGGGCTGCTCCGGCCGCCGCCGCCCCTTTTATAGCCCCGCCGGGCGGCTGCGGGGCGGCCCCGCACACGTGTGCGGGGGGCGGCTCCCCCCGGCCCGCCCCGCGCCCCGCCCCGGCTCCCCCTTCCTTCCCTTGCCGGCCCGAGCCCGGTCCCGGCTGCCCCTGCCCGGCCCTGACACCTCCCCGGAGCCCCTTCCCCGCTCCCCTTCCCCTGGCTGCCCCCGCTCCCTGCGCCCTCCTCCCCAATGCCCACGCACTCCCCCCCGTGTCCCCGCTGCCCCCCGTGTCCCCTCTCTTCCCCCCGCTGCCCACTTCCCTTTGCCGTGTTCCTTCCTTCCTTCTCCCCCCTTCCCTAGGCCAGCGCCCTCCCTCCCTCCTTCCTTCCTTTCCTTCCATTCCTTCCTTCCTTCCCTTTTTTTTTCTCCCTTACTTTCCATTCTTCCCTTTCTTTTCTCCCTTCCCTTTCTTTGGCTTATTTATTTATTTATTTATTTATTTCTTATTTCTCTTGCTTTCCTTCCTTTCATTTCCTTCCCCTCTCTTTTCCACTCCTTTTTCACTCTTCTCCCTCTTCTCCTTTCTTCTCCTCTCCTCTCCTCTCTCTCCCGCCGCGCCCAGAGCAGAGCGGAGCGCGGTGCCGGCCCCGGGCCGCTGCCGGGGGCTGCAGAGCCGGGTAGGGCCGGGGGCTGGGAACCGGGAACCGGGAACGGGGATTGGGATCAGCGGCTCCATCACCACGGACAGCTCCCGCAGGGCGGGCGGGCGGGCCGGGGGAGAGCCGGGACCGGCCTGCAGCGGGGGCTCGGGGGGGACTCAGGGGGCAGAGAGAGCCGCGGATGGGTGGGGAGGGTCCTTCCCGGGTGGGGAGGGTCCTTCCCCGCTGTCCCCCGCTGTCCCCGCTGTCCCCAGGCGGGGTCTGGCGTGTGAAGGTCGCAGCGGGCGGGGGAGGCGGGCGCTGCCCGGGGCTCTGCGGCACCGAGCGCTCCCCGCACCGGCTCCGGGGGCTCTGCGGGAGGAAGCCCCGGAGCAGCCGAGCGGTCAGCAAGAGTTTGCGAGACCCCCCCCCGGCATCATCCCAAATCCTTGCTCGTGGTTCTTTCCTTTCTCTCTTTCTTCCTTCCTCCCTTCCCTTGTCTTCTCCTCCCACCCGCCCGCTTTGATCCAACGCTTGGTGCATTGCTGAGAATGAATAATAAAGTGTTTGAAACCTTGTTAGAAATCACGTTTAGGGGGGGGAATAGACTTTGTATGGGCTGCATGACGGTGCCTGGCTGCCATCCAGGCTCCGAACTCCTCCTGGAGGGATTACAGCTGCGGAGGAAATGGATTAGTAAACTGCAAAGAGAAAAAAAAAAAAAAAAAAGCAAAAAAAAAAAACCCCAAAAAACCCCCCCAAACTGCTGGTGCTGGGAAAACCCCTGCCACAGCTCGCATGGAAAAGCAGAGGGACGCTGCGGGGGGGAAGAGTTAACTCCTCGCTCAAGGAGGTGCGGAAAAGGCTCCGTCTGCGCTCACAGCCCGGATTTCTGAGCAGGTGATCCCGTGAGAGGCAAAACCCTCCCGACAAAAGCGCCCGGCTGCCTCCAGCCCTGTGACGGCTCCTGAGCGTGGCCGGGCAGAGCTGGGCAGTGCCCAGGGCCGGGGTTAAACTTGGGCAGCTCATTAAGATGACGCTGTCATAGGACTGCAGCACTGCAGTCAGAGCCCGGCTCAGCTCCGGACCTGCCGGGCTGGGCTCCCGAACGCAGCTCCAGGCGCTGCTTCACCCCCCGGAGCCTCAGATTATCCACACAGGACCAGGATTTTATGCTGAGGAGCAGATTCTAACCCCGCTTCATTAATTTCACTGAAAGTTTCTGCCCTAGGCACAACCCCCCCCCCCCCCCCCACCCTGGGAGTCAAAATAAAATTGCTGCCCAATGCATTTGGTTTCTTTTGGGGGTCAAAGATATCTTCTGATCTGGTTTATTAATTTTTTTGTTTGTTTGTTTGTTTGTTTGTTTTCCCTGATAATAAAGACTGGGATGGGGGGAAGAGGTCATGGTTTTATCCATAAGGAAAACTCACAGCCTGAGGAGACACAGAGGTGCTTGGGAGCTTTTATTATCCTTTTAATCTCCTGGAAACAAGGAGTGGCAGATGGAACTTTGTAATAAAACTCCCTCTCTCATTAAACACCTCGGTGTTTGGAATCCATTTACCCCCTCCTATGCAAAATAAATTGTTGCTCTGTAATCAAGGGGGGGGGCTAGGTTTGATTCATTTATTTAATAGTGACACCAAGCAATGCAAACTTTTATGGAGCACAATACATCTCATGTATATATATATATATATATATATATACATGGATTGCTTTAAAAATCAGGATATTTAGAAGTTGGCGCTTGCAGAGGTGTTTAGTGCCGAAATCCTGAAATAAAATTCATTGTTTTAATTGAAAGCAGAGCCTTGCAACGTGAATTTCTGCTCTCTAATCAGATGCAGGAGCTCTGTCCCTGCTACATTACCCTGAAGGTGGTTTGAAGGTTAAAGTGAGTCAGGGAAATCAGCCTGAGATGTTCCCTCTTTTTCTGATGAGTAATTAATCCCTTTTCCCTTTCTGTCCATCTCGGCTCTGCAGATTTTTTGAAATGCAGGCTGATGTTTCTGCTTAGGGAGAGCTGGTTTTGCCTCCAAGTTGTGCAAAGGAGAGCTCTGACTTCAGAGCAGAGCTGATGTCTCAGGACTGAGGCAGGAGGAGGGAGGGGAAGGGGCACTCCCATGGAGAGGGGAAGCAGCAGCGCTGATTTTAATCTCGATTATCCACTATTGACAAGCCTGCAGTGCTGGGAGGGTGAGCCTGAGTCCTGCAGCTTCCTTAAAAAAAATATAAAGAAAAAAAAAATAAGGAAAGAAAACACAGAAGGTGGAGGAGCACAACACAGCCTGGCTGCTCCCAGGGAAAGGAAATCAAAATCTACCCAGTGCTAATGAATTAATTTGAATATATTAAGAAGATATTTAATCAGATGAGCAGAATAAAGGGGATGGGGTTGGGCGGGGTTCTTCGTGTCGTGGAGAGGCAGCAAAACGAAGACACTGGGCAGGTAATGCAGCCTGGCTGGAACTGTTACAGATGATTGATCAGCCTAAAGGGGGCTTGTCCTGGTGAGTTTTTAATGCAAAGCCTGGTTTAAGTTCACTTGTTAAGTTTAAGGTTTGTCTTGGTGAGTTTTTAACACAAAGCTTGGTTTATTTGTTAAGTTTGAGGTTTGTCTTGGTGAGTTTTTAATACAAAGCCTGGTTTAAGTTCACTTGTTAAGTTTAAGGTTTGTCTTGGTAAGTTTTTAACGCAAAGCCTGGTTTAAGTTTAGGCAGTTCAAGCCTCATTAGAGCTTAATGATGCCCATGCAGGGAGGGCAAACAGCGACACCAGATGGGATTTTGCCGGAGAGGAAAAGGAGTCAGGAAATCAGGATCTGGTCCATTTTGGTGTCCCCCCAGTGAGGTGACTGCCCCAGCTGCAGGATCCACAGCCATCTGTGCCCCTGGTGTCCTGTGGGGTCACCCCGAACTCACCATCACCAGTGTCCCAGGACATCAGCTGGTGGAAATTGGTCTGGTTCCAGCTGAGCCAGGAGAGCAAGGACGGACATTTGAGCCCAGCTGAGTCTGCGTCCTGAGATATTTAAATAGTCCCAGGGAGGAATAATGGGATTTATGGACCAAGGGCCTCATCCTGGACTGCTGGATGCTCCTTGGAAAGGGATTTCACCCCTGAGGAAGGCCAGGAATGCCCAGCACAGGGCAGGACACCCAGGGCTCAGCAGGGCTGGTGTCCTGCTCCCTGGGAAGTGGATTTTTTAACAGGATTTACTTTTTCCTTCTCGTTTGTTCAGGATCATGAGGTCTGAAGGATCAGGTTTGGGGTGAGCTGGTTGATTCTGGATTATCCTGTTCACAAAAGTTCTTCAGCACCCTCAGGGGCTTGAGGCAAAGAGGGAAGGGGGATGGAGGGGAGAGAATGGGCTGGGGGAATTCTGGGGTTGGAAGGGGATGACCTTTAATGTTCTTTCCAACCCAAACCATTCCAGGGTTCTGCTTCCCCTCTGTCCTGGGGAGCCTGGCTGGGGTGGGGATGTCACAAACCCAAAGGTCCTGCTGGGCAGTGCCTCCTGCTCTGCAAAATTGATGTCTTTGTTTTATTTCTGCTGGAAGCTGGGCTCTGAGGGCAGGGCTGTAACACAGCAGCGTGCTCCTCACGCAGCAGCCACTTCTCCTCATCCCCTCCCAGCCACCTGAGGCACCTCAGCACCTTAAATCAAGCACTGCCAGACGCCTGGGTTGTTCTTTTCTCGATGCAGAAACGTTCTGTGTTGCGTTTGAGGGTGAAATATTCCCTGAGGCAGAACTTTAAGACAAAATTTAAAAGGAGTGGTGCTCCCCTCATTTCAGGGAGATGCCTCCAAATGCTTGATTTGGGAATAGACCCTGGAGCCCTAGATTTGGATGGGGTTTTGGGGATGAAATCTTTCCCTGGGAGGGTGGTGGGATGGAATTCCCAGCTTTGCTGTGGCTGCCCCTGGATCCCTGGGATGTCCCAGCCCCGGGGACAGGGGGAGGTGTCCCTGCCGTGGCAGGGCTGGGTGAAATGTCCCTCAATGGGCTCCTCAGTGTCCCTCCCACCCCACACACTGCAGCATTCCCCGTCTCCCAGCAGTTCTGGGATGCCCAGCCCAGCTCCTGGTGATGCAGGAGAGCTCCCTGAGGGCTCTGGGTGGGCTCAGCCCCTCCAGATGGGTTCCCTGTGCCCCTTCCCTGTGCCCCCCTCTTGTCGCTGTGGGACACGATTAATGAGACACGGACTTACGGTTTAGAAGGTTGAAGCTTTGAAAAGGGGCTGGTTTATTTTTAGAACTTATTGTTATACTTTTTTACAATGTGCCCACCTAAGAGGTGGGATTTCTGGACTTATTGGCTACACCAAGGGTCAACAAGCAAAGTTTTTTTTTTTAGAAAAGAGAAAAGTGAAAAACAAGAGAGTTTACATAGAGTGACCTTGTTTACTGACTTGATCCCTGGAAAAGAGTTTAAAAAAAAATGCAAACATGAAAAACAATGACTACACCCTCTGTCGTTGTTGGACACGAAAGAAAGACACCAGTCTTCTTCAGAAGGCTGATGCTCCACAAAGGGGCTGATTTATTCTCAAAACTTATTTTTATACCTTTCTACAACGTGCCCACCTAAGAGGTGGGATCATTTGACCCACTGGTCACACCAAGGGTCAACAAGCAAAGCCCCTCCTTAGGAGAGAAATGTGAAAAACAAGATGGTTTAGAAAAACATGCTCTTGTTTACCAGTTTTCATCCCTGGGAAAGAACTTCAGAAAACCCAAAGATGACAGGCAGTGACTGCACCCCTCCAGCAGCAGCAGCAGCAGCTCGGGGACAATTCCCTTTCCTTCCCCCTGTTGGCTTCTTTCCAACAGAGGCAGCAGGAATGCACTTAAATAGGGATGGTGAGTCTGAAACGAAAGGAAACATTTCTCCTGCGAAAGGAAACATTTCTCCTGGCAGTCTCGTTTGGATCTGGGTTAATTGCTCTCCTGCTGGAGCTTTAATTGACCTGTGAGGAGGCAGCAGTGGGAGGCTCGGTGACAGCCCCGCAACAGCCGCAGCAAACTCCTGAGTTTTCTTTTTTTTAAATTGGTGCTGAAGGGAGAGGCCACCTTGCTGCTGAGCCCTGGGAGGATCAGCTCTGATAAACACCGTTTGTAATTATATTCGAATGATAAATTTATATCAATTTATCATTTAGATATCATTTAATGTAATATAATTTAGGATTTTAATTCCCCCGATGCACGCCTGTCACACAGGACACAAAGAAATGACACCCACACACTGAGATGTCCAAGGCAGGAAAGAGGAGGTTTATTTATTTACAAACTTCAACATTTAGAGAATTCCAGCAGTGACTGTGGGTTGGAAGAAGAAAATCTTCCTCTCCAACCACACTGGGCAACCCAACAGTCCAACAGCAGCCTCCTCCTTGTGAGAAGAATGTAAATGTTCTTACACACTGAGATGTTTAAGGCAGAAAAGAGGCAGTTTATTTACAAATTTTAGCGTTTATAGAATTCCAGCAGTGACCATGGATTGTTTGGAGGAAGTTTATTTACAGACTTCAACATTTATGGAGTTCCAGCAGTGACCATGGATTGGAGGAAGAAATACCAGTGACCTCACCCCTGGTAAGCAGCAGCTCTGTTAATTACCCAACACAGCCTCGCCCCTGATGGGAGATTTGATATCAATAGATCAATGGATTGGATATATGGAGGTGTATCCAGTAGGGATGAGTGAGATAAAAGAGGGGGTGAGCTGCTGAGGGGAGGATCATCATGGAGGAGGAACCTTGAGGAGAATCATGAAGGAGAGAATCAGGAAGAAGAAGGATCCTGGGGTGATGACACACGACACAAAGAAATGACACCCACACGTTGAGATATCTGAAGCAAAAAAGAGGAGGTTTATTTACAACTTCAACATTTATAGAATTCCAGCAGTGACCATGGATTGGAGGAAGAAAATCTTCCTCTCCAACCACGCTGGGCAGCCCAACAGTCCATCAGCAGCCTCCTCCTTGTGAGAAGAATGTCAATATTCTTACAGGCTGAGGTGTTTAAGGCAGAAAAGGTGAAGTTTATTTACAAATTTTAATGTTTATAGAATTCTAGCAGTGACCATGGATTGTTTGGAGGAAGTTTATTTAGAATTCCAGCAGTGATCATGGATTGGAGGAAGAAAATCTTCCTCCTCAACCACACTGGGCAACCCAACAGCCCATCAGCAGCCTCCTCCTTGTAAGAAGAATGCAAACGTGGTTAGATTTTACAATAACAAAAAGGTTGTTGATGTAAAATTGTGTTTGACTCCATTGCAAAAAGTAAACACAAAAGGCTAAAAATAAAACTTAAAAAAAAACTCCTTAAAAAAGACAGAGGAGAACAGCAAAAAAACCCCAAACTACACACACCTTTGGTGGAGCTGGAGGGGTTTTTTTTCCCCAGGTGAGAAAGTTTCACGGCCAAATTCAGAAAGAAGGGCCTGTTCAAGCAGCGCTTGAAGAAAAGAGAATTTAATAATATTAATTATCACTTTGGCCCAAGAGCTCAGAAGAGCCTGGGTGAGGTTTGTACCAAAAAAAAAAAAAAAAAAAAAAAAATCCCAGCTGGTTTTGGCTGGAATTTCACTTTAATCTCTCCAGTCTTGTTCTCTTAACGTCTCAAGAACATTCTTAGCAGAAATAACTGTAAGCTGATTAGGAGGGAAGCAATAAATACGAATCAAATCAAATCATGCAGAGACTCCCAGCAAGAAGATCAATAATTTCAGTGATGTATTTTTAAAGTGGTGTTATTAGGGGAAAAAAAAAAAAAAAACACCCCCAGCTCCTTCAAGCCTTGATTAAGCCGGAGCTGGGAGTTTTCCTTTCAGTCTCAGGGTCCTCAGCTGGGCTAAAAATCGGAGTTTTTGGAATAAATTTAAAAGGAAATTTTAAAAATTCACACTTTGAAAAGGTGTGAATTAGCAAAGCTGGGATGCACAGGACAAACCCAGGCCAGCTTGGGAAAGCCATCCCTCCCGAGGGAGAGGGATGATCCCAGGGAGCTGCCTGTGGCAATCCCCAAAATGTTCCACAGCCTGCTTTGAAAATGGCAAAACCCAACGGTGATATTTTTTTTAGCCCTCACTCTTTTATTTTTCTAAAATCAACGCCCGTTCTGGGCAGCTGGGCATTGGGTTGGCTCGGGGACTCCGTGTTCATCCCGGAACAGGAGCTGCTTTTCCCTTCGGGATGGAGGGAAAGGCCATCAATAGGTGGATTTGATGTCTGGGTTAAATCTGCCTCAGTGCAGAGGAGCAGCAGCTCCCAGTGCAGACACCCGATGCATCACCTGCAGCCCAATGCATCCCCTGCATCCCCTGCATCCCCTGCAGCCCCTGCAGCTCAATGCATCCCTTGCACCCCAATGCAGCCCCTGCATCCCCTGCAGCCCAATGCATCCCCTGCAGTCCAATGCATCCCCTGCATCCCCTGCAGCTCAATGCATCCCCTGCATCCCAATGAGTCACCTGCAGCTCCTGCATCCCCTGCAGCCAGTGTATCCCCTGCATCCCCTGCACCCCCATGCATCTCTGCACCCCAATGCATCCCCTGCAGCCCAATGAGTCACCTGCAGCCCCATGCATTCCCTGCTGCCCCTGCAGCTCAATGCATCCCCTGCATCCCCTGCAGCCCCAATGCATCCCCTGCATCCCCTGCAGCCCCACGCACCCGGTGCAGGTGATGCACTGAGGTGTCTGTGCTCCTCCAGGTGTTTCGTGGCCCATCTGCAAATGTCTGGCAGCCCTGGGCTTGGGGATTTTTTTAATTGGCATGGTCAGGAAAAAACCAACCAAACAAACAAAACAATCAAACAAATAAATGTCCCTCGCCCTGCAGGCTGTGCTGCAGAGTTCAGGGTGATGGGATGTTTGCCTGGAATACGGGTGGGAAATGCTCCTGGCAAGTTGCAGGCCCTGGCACGTTCGGTGAAGGATCAACCTGGATGGATTGGTGCCCAAGGAACGCAAACCAGGGCAGGAAATCAGGATTTTATTGCAGTGGGGTTGGGATTATTTCAGGATCCAGGCAGAAGGATCTTTGTGCCCTGAGGGGTGCTCCCCGGTTTGCGCCCTCTGCATTTGTAGTTTTATTATTTTATTTCATTATTTTGGCTCAGGTTATTTCTGGTGCTGCATTTCAATGCACAAAAAAGAAAAAAAAAGGCAAAAAAAAAAAAAAGCAGTTTTTTTTTCTCTGTATCAGCCACGTGGAAGGAGCATCCCTCGTTTGTCAGGCTGTGAAAAAAAAAAAAACCAAAAACGAGGCCACGCTTTTCCCAGTCCCCACAAGCTGCTCAAGAACCAGGTTTTTTTTCATCTAAAATCACTGCAGAGTCACCGTGGTGTCTGGTCCTGCGAGCTTAAACTTCATGTCTTGAGGAGAAAAAAAAAAAAAAAAAAAAGAAAAAAGAAAAAAGAAAAAAAAAAAAAAAAAACCCCGGATCTATTTTTGTCTCAGCCTCTCAGAACTGCTCTTTGGAAGCGCTGTCATTAGGGGTAATTATAATTGCAACCCATCATCACTCAGACACCCCTGAGCTCCCGGAACACCTCACACAGGAAACTGCAGCCAGCTGGCACCTCCTGCTCCGGCGGCACTGCTGTCACACCACAGCAATCCTGGATTTTGGGAGGTTTTCTACCCCCCCGGAGCTCCTCCCCACGCTCCCTTTCCGGGGGGATTTAGGGAATTCCGTGTGGTGAACGCGCTGGTGAGGAGGGATCGGGCATCCCAAGGCAGGAGAAGGACTCCGGTGAACATCAGGGAATTTCATGTCTGTCAGGGAATTTAATTTCAGGGAATTTCATGTCAGGGAATTTCATTTCAGGGAGTTTCATGTCAGGGAATTTCATTTCAGGGAAGGCGGAGCTGCATTTGATGCGCTCAGCTGCTCACTCCGGGAATTCCCCACATCTCCCGAGGATATTTTTGGGGATGCCAGAATTCCCGAATTTCCCCCTGCCCCTCCCCAGCCCCTGCCTCTCCTCCGAAACCCGCGTTTCCCGGGAATTCCGCCGAGGATTTCCCGGGCTCTGCCTGGATTTCCGAAGGTGGAGCAGGAGGAGAAAAGCCTCGAAAGCGGCGCGGGGGGTGGGTGGGTGGGGCTGGGCATGTTTAATTCAGCAGCGGAGGAGTTTTGGAAGGAGCAGCCTCGCACAGACGGTGCTGCTGACTCACGAGAGCGTCTCAGGCTGGAGGCAGAGGGAGGAAAATCCTCTTTTCATCCACGCAGAGGGACAGGGAAAGGGATGGTCCCGTGGTTTTGGTTTTATCCAATTCATCCGTGCAGAGGGAGGGGGGAAAGGGATGGTCCCACATCGGTCCGTAACAGGAGGAGAGACCCCAAAAATGAGAGAGAAAGGAATGGCCCCATATTCTCCTCATTTTTGTGATCCCAGAAGTGAGAGAGAAAGGAATGATCCCATATTCTCCTCATTTTTGTGATCCCAGAAATGAGAGAGAAAGGAATGATCCCACATTCTCCTGACTTTTGTGACCCCAAAAGAGATAAAGAAAGGAATGGCCCCATATTCTCCTCACTTTTGTGACCACGTTTTCCTAATTTTAACCTTTGTTTGCATTCCTTTCCCTGGGAGGGACTTCTCCTCGCTGTCCCTCTGCTCTGAGCAATGTGAGTGAGGAAGTTTGCCTTTGTTTCACCCATCGGGTTGTTCTCTGTAGAACGGGATAAAAGGGAAGAAATTGCCAAAAAATAAACAAGAATCAATTGTCGACCTTCTGAAGTCGAAAGTCTGTGTCGTTGTGATGTTTAAAAGCGTCAAAAACCTTCCCGCAGACAGACGCACACACACAGACAAAAGAAAGAATGAGGAAAGCAGGAGTCTCGTGCCCTGCCCACCAGGAAACATTTCCATCTGCTCGGTGGGGGAATCAGGCAGGGAATTCCCGAGCTTCTCCTGCCGGCGCTGGCAGCGTTTGGAGCTCTTGGCTGGGGAATCTCGGGCAGATCCTCCCCGGGGAGGTGGGAACGGCTCCGGCGCTGCCGCAGCCCGGCTCGCACCCTCTGCCTCTGCCTCTGGATCGATCCCCGCGCTGCCCCCGCGCCCCGCCCGGTGCCAGGCGGGCTCTGCGGGCTGACTCACGAGTCACAGTGACCCACATCCCGCACGGCACCGCCCTGCTCCTGCCGCGGCCTCCGGGCTCCAGCGGCACAGCCCCGCATCCACCGGCACAGCCCCGCATCCATCAGCACAGCCCCGCATCCATCCTGCACAGCCCCGCATCCATCCCGCATCCACCGGCACAGCCCCGCATCCACCGGCACAGCCCCGCATCCATCCTGCACAGCCCCGCATCCACCGGCACAGCCCCACATCCATCCCGCATCCATCGGCACAGCCCCGCATCCACCGGCACAGCCCCGCATCCATCGGCACAGCCCCGCATCCATCGGCACAGCCCCGCATCCACCGGCACAGCCCCGCATCCATCAGCACAGCCCCGCATCCATCCTGCACAGCCCCGCATCCATCCCGCATCCATCGGCACAGCCCCGCATCCACCGGCACAGCCCCGCATCCATCGGCACAGCCCCGCATCCATCGGCACAGCCCCGCATCCACCGGCACAGCCCCGCATCCATCAGCACAGCCCCGCATCCATCCCGCATCCACCGGCACAGCCCCGCATCCACCGGCACAGCCCCGCATCCATCCCGCATCCATCACCACAGCCCCGCATCCATCAACACAGCCCCGCATCCACCCTGCACAGCCCCGCATCCACCGGCACAGCCCCGCATCCATCAGCACAGCCCCGCATCCATCCCACACCCATCCCATCCCCACCCCATCCCATCCCCACTCCACACACAGTCATCCCATCCCCACCCCATCCCCATCCCCATCCCCATCCCATCCCATCCCATCCCATCCCATCCCCATCCCATCCCCATCCCATCCCATCCCATCCCCATCCCCATCCCCATCCCCATCCCATCCCCACACCACACCCGGACCAGAAATAGAAAGGATTTTTCCTTTTTATTGTGCAGTTGGTTGGGGAACAGCTTCTTTTAATTTCCCCCCCTTTTAAGGGGCCAAATGCAAGCAAATCAATCAATCAATCAATCAATCAAATCTCTGGTGTCCTTGCCAGGATTTCTCCGGGACACTCAGGAGGAGAACAGGGATCCACCAGGGAGAGCAGAGCTGTGCAGAGAGAGGGATTTTCATTTTTGTTGTGCTGTTGGTTGTGGAACAGCTTCTTTTCTCCACTTTTAAGGGGCCAAATATGAGCAAAAAACCAAGAATAATAAATAAATAAGCAAATCAATCAATCAAATCTCTGGCGTCCTTGCCAGGAGCTCTCCAGGACACCCAGGATGAGAACAGGGATCCAGCAGGGAGAGCAGAGCTGCACAGAGAGAGGAAGGATTTCCCTTTTTGTTGTGCTGTTGGGTGTGGAACACCTTGGTTTTTTCCCCCTTTTAAGGGGCCAAATACACAAATAAATAAATCAAATCTCTGGTCTCCTTGCCAGGACTTCTCCAGGACGCTCAGGAGGAGAACAGGGAGAGCAGAGCTGCACAGAGAGAGGAAGGATTTTCCTTTTTATTGTGCTGTTGGTTGTGGAACAGCTTCTTTTCTCCACTTTTAAGAGGCCAAAGATGAACAAATAAACAAATAAATAAATCAAATCTCTGTTCTCCTTGCCAGGACTTCTCCAGGACGCTCAGGAGGAGAACAGCTCTGCAGAAAGAGGAAGAATTTCCCTTTTTGTTGTGCTGTTGGCTGTGCCTTTTTTTCCCCCTCCCCTTTTAAAGGGGCCAAACGGGAGCAAATACACAAACAAATAAATCAATTCCTGCCCCCCACCCCGGTCCCTCCATGAAGATGAAATGCTCTCCTGCAGCCCTGCATTAACCCCTGGCCCTGCATTAGGCTCCAGCCCCGCGCCCTGGATGCTTTTAAGGATTTCAATTACCCAGAGTGGCTCCTGACAGAGCTCCAGGCGCCTTCCCGGGGGGACAGGGAGCCCGAGGAGCCCCTGCCCTGCAGGATGGGCTCGGGGAGGGGCTCCCAGAACTTCCTGCGGGCTGGAATTGGAGGTTGGTCCCTCTCCAAGGGCTCGGGGATATTTATAGGAAAAGCTTTTTTAAATAGCCTGAGTCGGGAAAAAAAAAAAAAAAGAGAGAAATCTGGTTAAAGCCGAGCTGGTCCCCAGGTAATTAAATAACCCGGCCGTGGCTGAGAATATTGATCAGGCCCTTCCTCCCCTCCCTGCCAAGGGAAATTTCCTTGGGGAAGATTTTCCTGCTGCTCCCAGCCCTGCTCCCAGCCCCGTTCCCTGGGCCTGCTTTCACCCTTTGCAAATGCTCCACTTTGCCCTAAATCTCGTGTTCCCTCCTTGAAAAATTCTTCTTAAAAAGAATCCACCGAGGTTTTTATGGGATGTTTTCCTTCTTCTCAGGCACCATCTCCCTATTTCCCAGACGTTCTCGCTCCCAGCAACCCCACAAAGATCAAAATTAAATGAAGAAATGTAAAACATTCCAGGTTTTCTCTTCATTTTATCGTCACAAAACCGCTTCAAAACAAGGCACTGAAGGTGCTTTTCTGGTTTTAAATTTTCGCTGCTCGGACTCAATGCCTGGTAAAAAAAAAAAAAAAAAAAAATATATATATATATATATAAAAATCAGAGGTAAAAATGTATTTGCAGTTCTCCTGCAGGTTAAATTAACTGTCAGCTTTGCTCATTAAGGCTCCCCATCCTTCGGCGATCTCCATTCTTATTTGGTGCTAAATGTTAATCACCAGGATCGCTGCTCAGGTTTGAACATTCCTTTTCATTACCCAGGCTCCTGCACGCAGCAGCAACCTGAATTTATCCCAGGGGCTGCAAACCCTTTCATACACTTGATATTATTTATGCCACACATTTGCAAAGGATAATACAAGAAAAAAAAAAAAAAACAAAAAAACTCTCTTTTGTCAAAGAAATTCCGTGCTTGCTCTGGGTATTTCCGACATCAGTAAGAGCTTTCTTCATAAATATTAATTTAAGCTTCAATCCTCAGCATGGGGGAGCGTAGAAAGCACAGAAAAAAAAAATAAAGAAATATGTTTGCAAACTATCCCAGCTAATTTGGGCTCTGCTGGTGGGAAGTGCAGGGGCTGCTGTGAGTTCACCCCTGCAATGAAAAACAGGAGCAGAGCTTCGAAACCTGCACCTGTTTGGTTTTGTGGTTTTTTGGGGTTTTTTTTTGGATTTTTTGGGGTTTTTTTAAATTATTTTTTTTAAATTTTTTTTGTTGTTGCTTGGATTTTTTTGGTTTTTGGGGGTTTTTTTGTGTGTGTGGTTTTTTTTATTATTTTTTTGGGTTTTGGTTTGGTTTGGTTTTTTTTGAGGTTTTTTTTTGTGTTTTGGTTTTGGTTTTTGGGGGTTTTTTTTCCATAAATTCAGAGAAGAGAGGAAACCTGTTCACCTCCCCCTTTCTCTTTCAGCTTTCTGAAATAGAAAGGGAATAATGGAAATGACAGAAATTATGGAAATAATGGGAAGCGCTAGAAATAACAGAAGTAACAGAAATAATGGGAATAATAGAAAGGAGCTCCTTGGCTGCCCGTTTTTCCCCACAGGCAGTGGAGTCCAGCTGCTCTAAAATAAAGACACCGGGGAGTGGCTGAGGCAGGCTTTGTCCTGCTTGATTCTCCTTTGTGTGCAGAATTATCCCTGATTTCCCGAGGAGGGGAAGGGCTGGGGAAGGGCAGGGAAGCTCCGGAGGAAGGAATTGCCTGGAAAAACCCGATGGGAAGGGCTGAGTTCAGCCACAGCCACTGCTCAGCCCAGCCCTGAGACAGCCTGAAGGGCAAAACACAGCTCAGCCTGCTGGATTTGGGGGGGTTTTAGGTAAATAAAGCCAGAAAATCAGGAGCTGCTGGAAAATCAGGAGCTGCCAGAAAACCAGGAGCTGCCAGAAAACCAGGAGCTGGGGCACCAGGAAATCCAGTTTTCCCACTTTCCCCTGTCGCTGCATTGGGGTTGAGGGTTCTTTTGGGTCCCTTCCAGCTCAGGATATTCCCTAATTCTGGGATTCTGGGCTCTTTTCTGGGCTCCTGTGGTCACAAAGCTTCCACAAAGCCCTGTAGTGCCACTGGAGGTTGGGCTCTTCTGAAGCCAAGTGAAGCCTGGGATCACATCAGGCGTGATGGAGGAATAAGAAACCCAAGAAATCCTGATTCTCCTCTTGGTGCTCAGATTTATTGAGTTATTGTTCTGGTTTAGGGCAAAATTGAGAGGGAACGTCGAGCAGCATAAAGTTACCCTACCACATTTATTCTTTTTGTTATTATTTTTATGGAATTTTGGGATGGTTTAGGTTGGAAAGGACCTTGAAGCCCACCCCGTTCCACCACCCCTGCTGAGGGTTTTCATGCCTGTGCCAGGGCCTCTCCACCCTCACAGGGAAGAATTTCTTCCCCATTTCCCACCCAAACCTCCTCTCTGCCAGTTCAAAGCCGTTCAAGGCATCGGGAATTCCACACAAACAGCTGGAATCGCTCCACGCCCATCCCGAAATGCCCTGGCAGCCCCTGGTGCTGGACACCCTCTGTTGATCACCTGGCTCTGGGGGAGGCAGAGCCCCTCCAGCTGCTCCACTTGCCAACATCCCACCTTGCCTGGGCAATATTTTGGGATCAGAAGCTCTGAACCCCTCCCTGAGCAGACTGAGCCTGCTGGGAGCTGCAGCCAGGCCGGGAAATTGGGATTCTGAACCATCCTCCTCCTCCTCCTGTCAGCCTGAACTCCCATTTCTTAATTTGCTCCAATCCTCTGCTGCTCAGGCTCGGCCTCATTGCCCACATCCCCTTCAGATGGAGTTAGGGCTCTAATTGACGGCTCTAATTGACAGCTCTAATTGACAGCCAGCCAGGAGAGGCTTCCAATGCTCAGGAAAGGCTCCCAGGCAGCCACTTGTCCCCTGATGTCCCCGTGACTGCAGCAGGGACAGGAGGATCAGCTCTCCTGCTGTTACTTCTGGAGATCTGTTGGAACCCCGGGCTCTGAGGGTTTGGGGCTCTCTGTGCTGCCAGGCACTGACCCCCCAGCAAACCCTGCATCCCACCCCAGGCCGTGGAGCAGCTCCCAAAACTGAGGGACAGCGCTGGGGCTGAGGGGGTGTGGTTTGGATGGAAGTTTGTGACAGCACAGGGGGCAAAACTCAGAGTTTCAGGGTTTAGGGTGCAGTGACAGAGATAAAGCAAGGTGGGGGGTTTAGGGCAGAGGCTGAGCCCTTCTTTTTCACCTTGTGCTGGTTTGAAAGCAAAACCAGTAAGACTCCCAGTCAGAGATACAATTTAATAGCAGAAGAGAGGAAAAAAAGGTAAAATAAAATAAATGGAACAATACGACCTGACACCTTGTTGGTCAGGGTGTTTGAAGCAGTCCAAAAGTGAGTCCTCCTGGAGTGGCAGATGTGGTTCTGTTGGAGCAGAGATGATCCTGAGAGAAAAGGGCCCAGTGATGGTGAGAAGGGTCCAGTGATGGTGAGAAGGGTCCAGTGATGCTGAGAAGGGTCCAGGGGTGGTGAGAAGGGTCCAATCTTCCTCCAGGAATCCAGTGGAACCAGATGAGATGTTCTTGTCCAAGCAGTGATTCCGTCTGGTGGCTCTTGTCTCCTCTGGGAGTCCAGTGGATAAAAAGCTGCTCATGATGTCTCAAACCCTGGATTATATCCAGGTGGGAATGCTTGGCTCCTCCCCCTGGGCGGAGCATCTCACAATGGGATGATCTCACTCCATGAGTCATGCAGTGGGTCCTTGATGGCCCATTAACCAGAGATAACTCCCGGAGGAAGTTATCTATGAGTCATGTGGCAAGGCATTGTTGGGCTCGTTAACAGAAGATCAGGAAAACACTGCCCCACCTTGGCTCCAAGGCTCATGGGGATAGAATACAGACCCTGGGCACAATTTTACATTGGAACCTGGGACACACCTCCTTCTCCACGGCTCTGGGGGGTGTTTGGTGATTGGGCAGAAAAATCCACACTGCGGGGCAGGGGTGGTTGGGTATTGGGGCAAAAGTAAAAATAATTTAGGTGTCATTTCTTAATTGGACAGTTTGTGCTTAAAAGGCCTTGTAGAGAGAGAGAGAGAGGCAGGGCACCATTTTTAGCTTGTTAGCTTGCAGTGCTGTAGCACTCACAGCTTGTGAGGCTGTGACAGAGATAAGAATTAATAAGCATCTCAGTCTGAACAAGAAACACCATCTCTGGAGCATTTAATCGCAACCCTGGCAAAAAAAAAAATAAAAAAGGAAGATAAAACACAGCAGTGATGAATGGGGCATCAGCAGAGCCCTGATGGTAACAAGGATGTGTTTAATGTCCTCGGGAAGTAGAGCTGGAGGGGAGAGCTCCACAATTCCCCCAGGCTGCCAGGATGCTCCAGCCATTCACCTGGAGGGAACTGTTCTGAAGGTTTCATTCTAATCCTTACTAATTCATTATATTTTTTCTTGTTGTTTCGTTAATAAACCTGTCTTCCTACCCTTTTAAGTTGGGGCCTGCTTTGCTCTATCTCACAGCAGAAAGAAGAGTAAATGATTTCGGTAGACACTCGAACCACCACAGTAATTTTAGGAAACGGAATTTAATGAACTCGAAACCACCAACAATCTCACAGCTCCTGCCCTGCCTGAGGGGCTCAGCTCAGGAGAAATTAGACATGAAGGGTTTGGGTGCACACAGGGCACTGCAAGGCTGAGTTGTGAAGTGAGAGCAGCGAGGTGCAGACCCTGGTTCCTGCTCAGGAGGCACAAATTCCAGTGGGGATTTCCTGCAGCATCACCTCTGGGCTGTGCTGGGCTGACCCACAGGCCGTGCTGTCACTTCACTTCCCCTGGAATCACATTGATTGATTGAAGTCAGGGACTTCAAACTCCCTTTTCCTGCTGGGAATTTGGGAGTTAAACCATTAAAATAACCCCAAAAAACTCCTCAACTAGATAGAAGACAGAAGGGACGTTTGGAATTCCTGAACTAAAGATTTCTGATAAGGAACAATTGAACCTTTTGAGAGGTCTGAATCTTCAGAAGACAGATTTACAACATCCATCCAGACTGGGTGGAGTCCCACAGATAAACTGGATATTTAAGGGGGGGGGGGGGGTCTTGAAACCAAAATGAATATTTGAACCATGCATTAGCTTATTTAAATATGTAACACCAAGACTTTCAAACACCAAGGAATTTAGAATGGGCCGTGTGTTGCTTTGCACCCTCAGCTGAGAAGCTCCCTCCTTTTGTCTCCTTATTGTCTATTTTTATCCTGTTTTATTTTCTTTTTATTAAACTTATCAATTAATACAAAAAGGTCGTTTCTCACAGTGGGAATGAAAGGAGACTGAGCTTATTTGGAGCTCTGAGTTGACCTAAAAGAAATAAAGCAGAGAGGCAGTTGCAGTTTGTTTGTTTATTTGTGTGAATGTCACTTCAGCATGGCTTTTTTTTTTTTTTTCCTTTATCCCCTCTCTTGTCTGGGTTGGCTTAACACCCGAAGTGTTCTGAGAGAGCCGTGAAAGCTTAAAAGAAAAAAAAAAAAGAAAAGGTGATTAGAGATGGAGAAGAGAACAAAGGAGGCTCAGAGCATCCATGGACTCCTGACCTTGGGGGAAAAAAAACCCAAAAAAAAGCTGCTCCGGGATTAAAATGTAACTTTTGACTCCAAGATACTTGATGGGCATTTGGTATTTGGCAGCAATTTGAAGGTGTCCTTATAAAGGGCTTGATATTCCTTGGGGTTTCTTTTTCAAAACCCAATCCCATCTCCAACCAAACCTCACCAGGACAGGAAATCCTGACCCATCCAACCCTCCCACCTGCACTCCTCCCTGCCCCAGGGTACTGAATCCCTCTGCATGGCTGGGAGCTCATTCCTTGCAGTAATCCTGGGAGCTCTGGGGTTTTATTTTTTGGGATGCTGCAGCACCACTGGCTGGGCTTTCCCAAGGTGATTTTCACTGCTCACTGCCTGGGAGCAGCTGCAGCCCCAAAAATCAGCCTGGATTTGGGGCAGTGCTGTGCAATTTTGGGGTGCAGGGAAGCATCCCTGAGGGTCTGGGGTGTTTGGAGTGTCTTGGCTGAGCCGTGGATAACTTTTATCATGTAAGTTTTGGAGTCCAGATAAAACGCTCTCCCCGATCTCCAGCTTGGTGACCCCAGAACCTCGTGGGTTGTCACAGAGGGGGAACCTTGGGGACAAGGCCAGCCCCTGCTCCAAGGGTGGCTGAGGGTCATCCCTGGATTCTGGGGCAGGAGAAGGGATTCATGGACTCACCACCTCCCGGAATAATCCACCCTGCCCAGCACTGGCTTCTTCAACACCCCAAATCCATCATTTCCCAGCAGGACCCAGAGACTTCTCTGCCTTTCGTTGCTGCCCCAAGATTTCTGCTCCCCCCAAACCCCTCCAGCCTGGGCAGGGGGGACGTTGGGATCTCTGTGCACAGCCACATTAATTCTGCTCTCAGCCCTGGCTCTCAGCTTGCAGCCTGGGTTTGGGGGCTGGGAGCAGCAGCCTGAGCTTTTCTTGAGGGCTGGGAGGGGTTTCCAAGGGTTAATTAAGGTTTTCTTCCCAGGTCACTGGGGACGCTCTCGCTGCCTGCTTTAACTTGGCTTTTTTTCTCTCTTCACCAAGACAGAAATCAAACATTAATAAATTAAAAGATGGTGGAGGCAGAGATGCAATAATCAATCAAAGACTTCGCCAGGCTGGGGCGAGTGGCTCCGAGGGAAGCTGAGAAAACAGCAGAACATCTTTCCTGGATGAAAGGAGAAGCAAAAAGACCCTTTTCTGGCAGGTTTTTAACGAGCTTTTGGCCCAGAGCTGGCCATTTCCACGTGTGCACAGGGCAGAGAGAGGGGCTTGGCTGTAACTCAAGCTCCAGTGAGTGGCAGGTAATTAATTAAACAAGGGCTGAGCAAGTGTAAAGTCACTGGATTCGAGCCTGAAGCCAAACTTCCCCAAAGCTTGGCCTCAACACTGCCCTGACAGAGCAGCCACAGCCCCCATCCCTGGGTGAAGATCGCTCTCAGCCCCTCCTGCTCACCTGGAGGTTGAATAAAATCCCTTTGATTGACACAAATGCTTCCTTTTTACCTGTTCTGAACCATCCCACAGTAACTGGTGGGAGCAATTGAGAGTTTCCTGCTCAGCACCCTGGGGAGAGATGGAGCAGCAGCAGTGGGAGATGAGGGGAAGGTTCACATCGTGGTCTAAAGCCCGAAATGAGCGTTTATCCAAGGATAAATGATCCCTGAACAGATGCTTGGCACACACACAGGCAACCTGCCTGCCCAGAAATTTATTCTGCTTCTTGAATTTTCGACGATCTCCTGGAGCTTCTTCATATTCCAAGTCCTCTTTTTGGAGGGGTGAAAGGTGGTTTTTTGGTTTTGGAGTGCCAAGAGCTTCAACCTTCAGACACTTTGAACTCCCTGGTTCAGAGTGAAAAGCCCCAGGGTGCTCCCAGCTGATGGATGGGGCTCCTTCCCAAGGGGATTTCACATCCCTTCCCTTGCCCCTGTGCCTGCAGGGATTTCAGCAGGAGGGGTGATGCTGTTCAAGATCACAAGGACAGGGACTCCGAGTTCAGCAGGCTGACACTGACTGCGTTTATTACCCGGGAATTTCTTCCCTTCTGTGCTTTTTAACAAAGCACAACCCAAGGGGTGGAATGTCGCAGTAGGACACGAAATAAGGACACTGACTGGATTCAGAAGGCTGAGGACGACTCCAATCTGTCTTTATTGCTCGAGACACTTCCCTTTATGCTGTTTTACAAAGAACCCACCCAAGAGGTGGAAGAAAGACAAACTCCTTGGACCACGTTGGGTCAAGTCAGAGGGACATCAAGCAAAGTCCGTCCTTTGGGAGAGGAATGCAAGAAAACAGGAGAGTGTGCAAAAACACATCCCTTGTGGACAGAATCGTGCCTGGGAAAAGTTTTAGAGAAATCAAAACATTGCAGGCACCAACCATGACCACAGTGGAAGAAAGACAAACTCTTTCACTCACATTGGTCAGAGCAGAGGGACAGCAAGGAGAAGTCCCTCCCAGGGAAAGGAAAGCAAACAAAGGTCACAGTCAGGAAAACGTGTCTCTGGTTGGCAGAAAACTCTCTGGGAAAAGAGTTTCAGAGAAACCCAAACACCTCAGGCACACACCAGGGCTACACAGCTGAGCTCTGTCCCCACCTGCTCTGCCTGGGAAGTTCCTCCAGCCTTCCCCAGCAATTTATTTTTTTTTTTTTTCCCTGCTGGAGGAGCAGTTTTGTTGCCTCCACTTGCGAATTCCTGCTGGAGCTGTGCGGGGTTTGTCACTTCTCCTCTTACCTGGGGCTGAGCGCTGGGATCTGTTCTGTCAGGGTGTGACCCAGGCTCAGCCCTGACACTGTTCAAGATCACAAGGACAGGGACTCCCAGCTCAGAAGCTGACAATGACTGCGTTAATTACCCGGGAATTTCTTCCCTTTATGCTTTTTTACAAAGAACAACCCAAGGGGTGGAAGAAAGACAAATTTCTTCACTCACATTGGTCAGAGCAGAGGGACAGCAAGGAGAAGTCCCTCCCAGGGAAAGGAAAGCAAACAAAGGTTAAAATTAGGAAAACGTGTCTCTGGTTGGCAGAAAACTCTCTGGGAAAAGAGTTTCAGAGAAACCAAAACATCTCAGGCACCAAACCAGGGCTGCAGAGGGGTTGGAGGTGCTGCCCCTCTGGAGAAGTTTCACTGCTGGCACTCCCAGTTGGGCCTTTCTGCTTCCAGGCAGATGATCAAAAGCTTCTTTTCAGCAAAGATTTGTAGCTAGAGGGGGAAAAAAATTAAGAAATTCAGGCTTGAGACAGGCTGATAAATGAAGGTTTTTATCTGTGGCTCATCCATCAGTTTGTTTTCCTGATCGCACTGATGTGCAGGATGGATGAGGTGTTTTTTCTCAGTTTATTCGGCTCTTTATACACAAAATATCAACGTGTGGATGCTGCTCTCGGGTCTCAAATGAGCCTAAAAAAAAAAAAAAAAGTAAATTAGTATTAATAAATTATCCGTGTTTGGCCACCTTCATGGGTGTGTGAGGAACTCACCTGAGGTCAGGGGTGGAGATTCTGAATGTTTGAAGAATTTGGGGTATAATTGGGAACTTGGCTTGGGCCACAAACTCTCCAAAATCTAAACACTGATGATATTTTTTCTCACTGGAGATTTGACAGCTCTCGTTAGCCAATAAAATCCAAATAACACATCAGTCAGACACTGCTCTGAACAGTGGGTGGAACTGCAGCCTTGACTGGAATTCTTTTCCCCTCAGGAAAAGTGTGTGTCATCTTTGGCACCTGTGGTACCACTTGAGCAGATAACAGATAACAAAACCAAGCCCTAAAGCAGAATTTTTTTTATTTTTTTATTTTTTTTTTTGCTCCGTGACTTCCCTCAGCTGCCTCACAGCTGATGTCTTTATTTGACATGGCCTTCAGGAAGGATTTCTTTAACTCCATTCTAAATCTCGCAGTGTAAAATTGATTTTTCTGCCTCTTTCTGCTGCTTCTCAGCAAACAAATGCTCCTTCCTCCCCCCCCAGGAAAGGGCTTTCTGCTCTCAGGTTAATGATATGTGGAGGTACAGAAAGGCTCCAGTCAGCACTCCGAGGATGAGGCTGGAGACAGGGCCGGTTCCTAAGTAAGGAATTAATTAATTAGATTGAGGCAGGCAGGAAATGTCGTGTTGTGATGTTTATCTCCAGCAGGGCCCCTGGATCTGGCTGCTGAGAGGGGGATTTGGTTATCTCCTGTCCTCCACCAGCGAACTGAGGTCATTGCCTGGGGGGAAATCCATTACTGGAACATTTTCCAAAGGTGATTTGTGCACCTGCAGCTCTTTTCCTTGCTCAGACAGGGAGCACTCGCTGCCCTGAGTGTTCTGGGGTCTCAGGGGGATGTGGTTTCCTCAGGAATAACCCTGAGAGGTCACAGCCCTTGATCCCTTCTGGGAAAAGCTGCTCCCAACTGAAGCCAGGACAGGGAATGAGACCCAGCAATTGCAATATTTGAGTGTATTTCTAATCCCAAAGTGCAGCTAAAACCTGCAGCCTGAGGTAAAAAAAAACAAAGCCTTCGAAGTCCCAGGCTGCTCCACACTGCCCTGCACATCCTCAACCTAAAACCCCCAGGGGAAAATCTTCCTCTTGTCCATCAAAACCCTCTTGATGCCTTGGGAGGGCTGAGCTGGAGCAGGGACTGGGCAGAGCTGGGGAATAAAGCAGAGATTTATTGAAAGGCCTTTAAGGACACAGCTTGGGCAGGATGAGGCCTGGCCAGGGCTGCACCCAGGGTGGACTCAAAATGGGCAAAAAATGGGCACAAAATGATCACAAAATGGGCACAAAATGGTGGCCAAATGGGCACAAAATAGGCACAAAATAGGCACAAAATGGGCACAAAATGGGCACAAAATGGACCCAAAATGGTCACAAAATGGGGCCCAAAATGGACACAAAGTGGGCACAAAATGGACACATAATAGACACAAAATGGTCATGAAATGGACACAAAATGGACACAAAATGGGCCCAAAATGGACACAAAATGGACACAAAATGGGCAGAAAATGGGCCCAAAATGGTCACAAAATGGTGGCCAATATGGACACAAAATGGACACAAAATGGGCAGAAAATGGACCCAAAATGGGCCCAAATGGGCACAAAATGGTCACAAAATGGACAAACAGTCAGGAGGTCTCACCCTTTGATCAGTTTTGGTCCATTTGCACATTGGGGTTTCATTGTCCCATTCCAGCCCCAGGCTGTGAGGTCCCACCCTTCCTGCTCCTCCCTCAGCCACCCTCGTTGGTGCTGCTGGGCTGGAAGTTGTCCTTGGGGTGCAGCAGGAGCAGGATTTGTTTTGTGTCCCTGCTCCGTGAGGAGCTGAGTGACCCTGGGTGTGAGGCTGAGAGCTGCACCCCTGGGCAGCACAGAACCCCAAAAACACCAGAGCTCCAACCCCAGGAATCATCATCATCAACCTCAAATCCCCAGGGAAAATCTTCTGGTTTTTGAGGATTTCTCTCCAAAGCTGGGCGTGGGTGGAGCAGGGTCCCCCTGAGCACAGGGATATGAAGAGGGAGCTCCGGGGGGGCTCAACCTGAGAAATCTCCAGGACAAATTTACAGGAAGGCAAAATAAAACCTTTGGAACCTTGAGATGAAATAAAAAAAAAAAAAAACACCCTGAGTCTGCTGCTAAAAAAATGGCTGGGAAAATGAAATTTTATTTGGAGATATTTGAAAGAGCCTGAGAGGAATGTATCTTGCTTTATTTATTTTTTTTTTATTTCCAGCAAATGGTGCAACTTCTAAATGTACACGAAAGAACCAAATAGTTGTCGGAAAAATAAAAATATCAGCATAAAGCTTGGTTTTGTTGTGGCAAATTTCAGCTTGAAAAGTCAGTTTAATTCTAACAATGAGCAACTGTGCTGAACCTAAATTCTAAAAGACACAAAACTTAAAATTGTGTTGCTTTATGACAGAAATTTGTTTTATTTTCTTTTACTTTACGGATCCATCCTGAAGGCTTTGAGTTGTGGGAATCTGGAAGATTTAGTGCTACAAATCCCATCACTTTTCTCTCTTTTTTTTTTTTTTTTGACAGAGAATTGGGGTGCAAACACGAAATGTTTAACGATGCCCCGGTGCCAAATTTCTGCCAAATAATTTTTACTGGGGCTGGACACAGAATTGCTGCTGAAATGATTGAAGATGAGAAGCTGGCAAAGTCCTTCCGAGGCAAAAATGTGCATTTTGGCTCCTTTTGCTTGCAGGGACTGCAGAGCCAGAAAAAGTCAGATTAAAAAACCCAAGAGTTATTTAACTCTTTGAAAGGCTGCTTTGTGCTGCGGTCGGATTGTTCTGGAAAATACTGGAATTTCATATTTCCCACCGTTTTCTCATCAATTGATCCTGCCAGGGATCCAGGGGCAGCCACAGCTGCTCTGGGAATTCCAGCCCAGCCCCTCCTCACCCTCCCAGGGTGGAATTTATTCCCAACATCCCACCTAACCCTGCTCATTTAATGACTTTTTTTTTCCTCCTTTGTAGAATTCGATGCAAAGATTTTTACAATTTTTATATCTTTTATAAAAAGCCAACGAGAGCGACCCTTTCTCATCTGACCCTTCAACCCCAAACTTCTCCCTCTGTATTTATATATTTTGTTAGATTTTTATTCCTGAGTGATATTTCTCCCCAGCATTGCATTTTTCTTATTTTGTGCCTCCTTTTATTTTTATTTTTTTTTTTATTCTGTGTACAATTCAAGGATTTGAAGAACACTTGAACCTGTTTTGTTTTCTCCCTGGCTTTATTCTGGGTGAAATGCAAGCATTTGAGGAGCACTTTTAAATAAAACCTGTCCTTTTTGTTCCTCCCTGCTTTATTTTTTTTTCCTCCCTTGTGTGGAATTTAAGGATTTGAAGAGCACTGTTAAATAAAACCTTTTTTTTTTTTTTTTCCCCTTACGTCTCCATTTGGTTTTTTTCTCTCCCAAATTATCTGTGTAAGAGCATCTATAAATACCAGAGCAAGTCAGGCATGAAGCACTGGGACTAAATATAAAACTTAAGGAAAAAAAAAAATGCAGGAAAAAGCCACCATGAGGAGGAGAACACCTGGGTTTTATTGGACAGATCCCTTTATCCACGTGGGATCTGTGGATTCAAACCTCTTGCACCAATTTTCAAAATATTTCAGCCCTCTCAGACCCCCCAAATGGGGTCTAAATTTCTCAAAGAAATTAAAATTCCAGTTAAATATTCCAAGAAATGATGGAAAGGGGATTAAAATCCCTTTTTTTTAGGACTTCAGGACCCACCTGGAGCAGATGCTCGAGAGGTGTGTTCCAAAAGGAATTTATTTGCCCTCAGAATTTATTGTCAGGAGGAGAAAAGTATCCAAAGTCTTGCTGGGATCTGGAGTCACAGAGATCCCAACAAGGGAGGTGCTGCGCTCAGGAAAATCAAATGGAAATCCAGATTAATGTGCTGCACTCAGGAAAATCAAATTAACGTCCAGCCTGCTCTAGAGAGGTTTGACAAATGAATAGTAAAACTCGTATTTCAGGGGTTATTTCAATATTTAATTGAGGATCACAGAACCAGGGCAGGGTTTGGGATCTGGGGGATGAGCCATCCTCAAAACCCGGGGCAGCTGCTGCTCTTGGTTTTTTTTTAATTGTTCTTAAGGCCATTAAACAAAACCCTCGTTAGAAATAAACATCCTAAAGCCTCCTTCATTTGCATGCTGAGTGTTGATTCTAAAAATATGAGGGAATAAAGAGATAATTGATCCAATTCCTGGGATCCTGCAATGCCTAATGGGGTTTTTTTTTTGTGTGTTAATAACAGAAACAAAGCAGATTGATGTGTATTCCACCACCTCCTAAACTGGATGGGTTTGTTTATACCAGGGATAAATCAGCAAAGGCCTCATGCAAACAAGGAGGTGGAGTTGGCAGCTTGGGAAAAAAAATTAAAAAAAATAATAAAAAATAATAAAAAATAATAAAAAATAATAAAAAATAATAAAAAATAAAATAAAATAAAATAAAATAAAATAAAATAAAATAATAAAATAAAATAAAATAAAATAAAATAAAATAAAATAAAATAAAATAAAATCCATGTACAAGGGGATTAATTTGCTTTTTAACTTGTCTGGAAGACGACTGGGATGTTAAATGGATCACCTGGGCTGGGAGGTTCCTGCCCAAAGGGGATTTGAAACCAAACCATCACCAAGAAGATTTCTGCAGAGGTGGGAACTAAAGCCAGGCAGGACCTGGGGGAAGGTGTGGGATGAAGGGGAGAGGTAAAAACAGGAGGGAAAAAAAAAAAAAAAACCTTGGAGGTGGAGATGGAGCAGGGAGATGCTTGAGACAGCAGTGCCAGGATCAGATTCTCAGCCCTGCTGAAGTGCTCTGAGCAGGCAGAAATCCTGGCAGAGACAAGAAAACAGGATTTGGAGAATTTGCGTGGTTTGGGGAAGTGACCAAAGCACCAATTCCACTCAGGAGTGGGGAGGGAGGGAGGGAGTCTGAGGAAGAAAACTCTTCTTTCTGGCAGTGCTGAAAGGAGTTTTTACTGACACATAACTCGGGGGTTTATTCTCTCTTGGTGCTCAAACACTGACAAGGAAGAGTCTGAGTCAAAGCAAACTCGCTGTTATTGATCAGGAGTGTTTTAAACCCTGATTTCCAGCTCTGTTAACAGGCCCAGGAGCTCGCCAGCTGCTCCCATCCCTGGTGGCTTTCTGGGGAAAACCCTCAGCTGGTGCAAAGCAAGGAGCATCTCCTCAGGGAAGCTGGGCTGGATTTCAATGGGAACCTGTTCCTAAACCATCAGAAACGGGGTGGATCTGCTGCAATCAAAGCCATAAAGCCCCAGAATGGTTTGGTTGGAAAAGACCTTAAATCCCATCCAGTCCCATCTCCTGGACAGCTCCCAGTATCCCAGATCATCCCAGCCTGGCCTTGGGCACTGCCAGGGATCCAGGGGCAGCCCCAGCTGCTCTGGGAATTCCATCCCAGCCCCTCCCCACCCTCCCAGGGTGGAATTTCCTTCCCAATCTCCCATCTGACCCCACTCTCCTTCAGCTTAAAGTCCTTCCTGCTTGTCCTGTCCTCTTGGCTCTGTCCCTGTGAGGAGAGCAAGAATTTAATCCTGATTAATTCCAGTGATGGAAATGCCAGGAACAAGCTGCAGCTCTTTTTGTCTGGCCTGAATTCCTCCCCTGGCCAGCAAATCTTGGATGAGACACAGAGGTGTCAACCCCCCTGGTCCCTTTTGTACCTTGTCCCCGTCACAGGTGACCCCTCAGCACACAAGCTCGGGCAGGGGCTGGGATGTTCTTCAGGAGGTTAATTTGGGCAGCCAGGAGAATAAAAAGAGACCCAGAGTGTGTTGGAAGAGCTGCTGTGGCTCTGGAAATCTTCCAGGGCTGTTCCCAGCCCTGTGTTCCCGGTGTGCAGGGATGGAGGGCTGCTCTGGGGTGTGGGGTACATTTTCCTATATGCAGAAGCATGTTCAAAGGATATATTCCAGCACATCTTATATAAAGTAAATTAAAAAAATAACATTGAATTTATTGGGATTTTAGGCCAAAAAGACTATTACAATCATCAAGATCAACCTATGGCATACAATTACACAACTACATATAGTTTTCTATAGCATTCAAATCTGTAACATTCCACTCTCTAATATTCTATTCTCTATTATACTCTATAATATTCTAATACATATAATATTCTAGAACATATAATATTTTCTGATATTATCCAGCGATTCCTGGCTGAAATTCTCCTTGGCCGTGTCCTTGTGCCCCAAACGGGCTGAGAGGCAGCTCCAGAGGAGGGAAAAACACCCCTGGAGAGATGGAGAGCAGGATGGAGGATGGAAAAAAAAAACCCTTCCAAAAATTGATTTAACTGCTGCCATCCCAGCAAGGCCTCATAAATATGGGTTTTCCAGCAGGATCCATGTCACATCCCCAGGGATGGCTGCCAGGTTCCCTGCACAGCGGTGACTCTGCCTCTGCACAGAGCTGCAGTCCATTAATGAGGGCTGGGCTCCTCTTCTTTATCCAGACATCATCAGAAATCCGAGGTTTTTTTGGCTACAGAGCCAAAAATGTTTGGAGTCCTTCAAATCCTTCAAAGGGGCAGCAGTGGAGTTCAGCTCTGCTGGAAAGAAACTTCCTTTGGGATCCTGAACAACTTCCATCTAAATTTACAAACTGTAGAGCAGAGAGGT
This sequence comes from Phylloscopus collybita, assembly GCA_027886175.1. Classification (NCBI taxonomy): domain Eukaryota; kingdom Metazoa; phylum Chordata; class Aves; order Passeriformes; family Phylloscopidae; genus Phylloscopus; species Phylloscopus collybita. The sequence continues at coordinate 658,926 of JAJNNQ010000087.1, read as the reverse complement.
TTTTGTCTTTCACTGGGAGGCTGTGGAGTTCTGTGTTTTGGGGGGGTGAACATTTATTTTCAATTTGAGGGTTTTGTCTTTCACTGGGATTGTGGTGGCTGTGGAGTTGTGTATTTTTTTGGGGTGTACATTTATTTTCAATTTGAGGTTTTTGTCTTTCACTGGGATTGTGGTGGCTGTGGAGTTGTGTATTTTTTTGGGGTGTACATTTATTTTCAACCTGAGATCAGGGGCACTTCGGAGCCGAAGGATTTTTGGGGCTGTGAGCTTTAGTCCTATATATTTAATGAGTCCTATATTTAGTTCGTCCTATGTTTAGTAAGTTCTATATTTAGTGAGCCCTATATTAACTTAGTCCTATATTTAGTCCCATCCATGCTTAATTTATCTGTAAAACCATCCCCAGGAAGTCCCACTATCCCACCCACCCCACCTGTAACTCCCTGCCCTGCCCAGCCTGGCTTTCCTCTGGGAGAACAATTATTCCTATAGATCAGGGCGGGGCTTTCCCAGCAGTTTAGGTGTGAAAATCCCTTTATTGTTGTAAGAATTTATCCTCCAGGGCCACCCAGTGCTGCTCCTGAGCAGCATCCCAAGGCTTGGCAGCTGGATCACCCCTAGGTGGGTTTTTTATCAGATCCATGCAGCTGGGAGGTGAGTTTTTCTCCCTGGATAAGGAGAATTTTCGCATAAAAAGGAGTTTTTTTTGGAGCCGGGATTCTGTGTAATGAATGCACTGCAGCAGCAGTGACTCCACACTTCTGCTCCATCCCTCTGCTGAGCCCAACACTTTCTCACCCTGTGGGTGCCAGAGCTGGGGATGGGGATTTATTGATTGCTGGTGCAGCAAAGTGATGCTCAGCCCGGCCAAAGCCATCCAAAGAAAGCTCATTTCGCTGAGCCGTGGGTTTTGGTTTTTTTTTTTTTCACCTTAAATCTGCAGCTCTGTCTGCTGCAAGAAACCCTCGGAGCTGGTGGCACCCAGGAATTCACACAAATGACATTTAAAGTTTCCTTGCTGACGGGGGATGAGGAGATCTGGCACAAAGAGCTGCTGGGGAGGAAAAGGCAGCAGGGTTGACGCTGCAAATTTTTTTGCGTTTTCAAAGCCAGCCCAAGTGAGAACATCACACAAATAAAATAGAATCCAATCCACGGGAGCACAGGAGGAGCTGGAGCCTTTCATGAGCTGCCACTGAGCTCCTGAGAGTGCAAAAGCAGGAGGAATCATTTCATTTTGGCTATTATTTCGTTAATAATATTCTTTTCATTTATTCCAGGTTTGGGGTTTTGTTGTTTGTTTTTTGGTGGGTTTTTTTGGTTTTTTTTTTGTTTGTTGTTTGGGGTTTTTTTGGGGTTTTTTGTGTTGTTTTGTTTTGGGTTTTTTTTGGGGGGGGGTTGTTTTTGGTGGTTTGTTTTTTTGGGTGGTTTTTTTGGGGTGGTTTTTTTGTGGTTTTTTTTGGTTGGTTGGTTTTTTTTGGCTTTTTTGTTTGTTTTTTTTGGTTGGTTGGTTGGTTTTTTTGTTAGCAGCTTTATCGATCACCCCCAGGCAGGGAATTGTGAATAAACAGCTGGGATGGGTTTGTGGGGCTGGGAGGGATCCCCAGGAAAATCAGAACCTGAGGAAATGTTGGGATTTCTCCTCACAGCCAGCCCAGCTCCCTGGAAAAGCTGGATCAACGTTTTCCTTCTTGAAAGGCCCCGGCCCAGCTGGGCAGGGCTTTGATCCTGATATTTTTATTTTTTTTTTTCCTTTTTATGGGAAAGCTGCTGTGGGGTTTTAACTGTCCTCCCACCCATTTCTGTCACCTTATCCTGATTTAAATTCATCAATTTTGCCTCTGGGTCCAGGGCCAGCAGGGCCAGGCTGGGCCTGAGCAGAGGCCTCTGGTGTCTCTCGGCCTTTCCCTTGTGTCCCAAATGATTTCCTGCCTTTTCCTGAGGTAAAATCACAGAATTCCTGCACAATTCCTGCAGAATCACTGCACAATTAAACGACGGGGCCCAATTAGCTGCAATTGTGGCCGCAATTCAATGGCAAAACGAACAATTAGCGTAATGACACCGGAGCGCCCGGCCTAATTAAATGATCCTATCACTTCTAAATATGGATTATTTACATTTAATATGAAAGCAAAGCTGGGTGGAATGGCCAAAAAAACCCCTGAGATTTGCGGATTACTACGGGATAATTGCGTTTATGCGCTTTTAAAGCTGATTTTTAGTACTATTAAAAAAAAATAGGTGTTTTTTTTTAAAGGAAAGGAGAAGGAAGGACATGTGTGTTCCCACCCTGCTCCAGCTCGTGCCAGCCTGATCTACATTTTATCTGCAATGCATCAGGAGTTTGTGCAGCTTCTTTTTTTTTTTTTTTTTTCTTTATTTTCATTTGGCACAATTCCTGCGGCCTGTGCAGAGATGCAGCCTCACCAGCAGCCAGGTGCTGCATTCCCTGTAACCCTTGGATGTCTGATCCAGGAAAACTAAAGGATGCAAATTCCCCCCCCAAAAAAAACCACCTCCTCTCTGTGCTGAGGTAAATTCAAATTACAACAGCTCTGAGGAGACTGTTCGAATGTAGATTTTTTTTGTTTTTTTTAAAAGGCCAGAAAGCAATTATTTGTAAGATTTTCAAGCCTGGAAAACTCAATTATTTGTAAGATCTTTAAACCCAGAAAATTTGATTATTTGTAATGTATTTTTAAGCCGACAAAACTCCATGGTTTTTAAGGTTTTCAAGCCCAGAAAACTCAATGGGTTTTAAGAATTTTAAGCCTATCAAACGGAATAGTTTTGAAGGCTTTTAAGCCCAGAAAAGTCAATAGTTTTTTAAGAATTTTTTTTTTAAGCCCAGAAAATTCAGTGCATATGGGCAGGTATAGGCTCGATCTTCCAGGGTCATGGAATTTGTGGCCCTGACGGATTTCCTGGATTTTGTTAAGATTCCTCTTCTATAAATATTCACAATCATTTATTTACCTTGGACTTTAACAAATCTGATTATTTTATAGGGAAGAATAAAAAAAAAGAGATAAAAACAAGTGATGACGAAGAACTCCTGGGTGTATAAAGGGAGAAATCTTTTGTCTACACCAGCATTTGAGGGGTTTGGGACACAAATTTTGGGGTTTTTTTTTTTTCATCAGAGGGGACGTGGCCGTGCTCAAATCCCCATCAAGCTGCAGGAATTGCAGGCAGGGTGTTGTCTCCTCCCACCCTGTGCCCTTTTTGGGTTCATTTCTCTGAATTTCACCTTCCTGATGGAGATCCTTCACTTGGTGCATCTGAAAATTCCTCTTTTTGGATTTTAAGACTTTATATTTTATATTGGTATCATATTTTATACGTAATGCTCCTTCACTTGGAGCATCTAAAAATTCCTCTTTGGATTTTAAGTCTTTGTATTTCATATGGTTATCATATTTTATATATAATGCTCCTTCACTTGGAGCATCTAAAAATTCCTCTTTGGATTTTAAGTCTTTGTATTTCACATTGTTATCATATTTTTAATATATATTAATATTATATTATTAAATATTATAATATAATATTTAATTATATTATATATATTTTATATATAACATTTTTTAATTTTTTAATCTTTTTTTATGTGTTTCTGATGACACACAACGGTGATATTTCCAAAAATGCCACTTCACAAAGGAGCAATTCCCATGAGAACATCCCTCCAGCAGCAGCTCCTCGATCCTCCCCAATTCCTGAGCATCTCAAAGCCAAACTGGAATTAATGGGAGAGAACCCTGAAGAACAAAACCATTTCAGATTATGAAGATGTTACAAGGGCATGATGTATTTAAAAAAAAATGTGCTTTTTTTTTGCACACTTAACATTTTTTTTTTTCCCCCCTGACTGGAAGCCTTAATGTCTGATTGAAGGTTGTTCACGAGGCATCTCGGGAGATGGAAGAAACAATAAAAGTGATTTAAGAAGAGGAAAAAAAAAAAAAAAAAAAAAAAAAAAAAAAAAAAAAAAAAAAGAGAGAGAGGCAGCAATAAATTTGAACATTGTCTGGGTTTCAGCTGCCGTGGATTGTGGGGGTAATGGCACATTAATGCACAAATCAATAGCCAGAATTAAAGCCAGCTCCCAGTCAGGCTCCTCAGAGCTCTGCCAGCCTTAACCCTGATTCTCCTCTCCTGGAGGAAGAGTGCAAGGTGTGGGTGTGGAGGGCGTTGGATTGGTGCTGCTGGTGTGGAATCTCGCAGGGAGGAGCTGCTCCTGTTCTCCTGGGAATTCTGCCGGGAGTGAAGCAGGAATTGTCACCCTTTGCTGGGCGTTTCGCAGCTCGTTTTTGGGGGGCTGGCGGCAGAGAATCCTCCGGCCCTCCCTGGATCTGGGGAGCAGGACAGGGAACAGAGAATCCTCTGGCCCTCCCTGGATCCCATGGAGCAGGAATGGGAGCAGAGAATCCTCCAGCTCTCCATGGATCCTGTGGGGCAGGACAGGGAGCAGAGAATCCTCCGGCCCTCCCTGGATCTGGGGAGCAGGACAGGGAGCAGCTGTGCCAGGAATGGGGCAGCAGGGAATCCTCCAGCTCTCCCTGGGTGCCATGGAGCAGGAATGGGAACAGGGAATTCTCCAGTTCTCCATGAATCTTGTGGAGCAGGAATGGAAGCAGAGCATCCTCTGGCCCTCCCTGGATCCCGTGGAGCAGGAATGGGGGCAGAGAATCCTCCAGCTCTCCATGGATCCTGTGGAGCAGGACAGGGAGCAGAGAATCCTCTGGCCCTGTGTGGATTCAGAGGAGCAGGAATGGGAGCAGGGAATCCTCCAGCCCCCGCTGGGTTCCATGAAGCAGGAATGGGGCAGCAGGGAATCCTCCAGCTCTCTTTGGGTTCCATGGAGCAGGAACAGGAGCAGAGAATCCTCTGGCCCTCCCTGGATCCCATGGAGCAGGAATGGGAGCAGAGAATCCTCCAGCTCTCCCTGGGTTCCATGGAGCAGGACAGGGAGCAGGGAATCCTCTAGTCCTCCCTGGATCCTGTGGGGCAGGAATGGGAGCAGGGAATCCTCCAGCTCTCCTTGGGTTCCATAGAGCAGGAACAGGAGCAGGGAATCCTACAGCTCTCCATGGATCCCATGGAGCAGGAATGGGGGCAGAGAATCCTCCAGCTCTCCATGAATCCTGTGGAGCAGGAACAGGAGCAGAGAATCCTCTGGCCCTCTGTGGATTCAGAGGAGCAGGAATGGGGTAGCAGGGAGTCCTCTGGCTCTCCCTGGATCCCATGGAGCAGGAATGGGAACAGGGAATCCTCCAGCTCTCCCTGGGTTCCATGGAGCAGGACAGGGAGCAGGGAATCCTCTGGTCCTCCCTGGATCCTGTGGGGCAGGAATGGGGCAGCAGGGAATCCTCCAGCTCTCCCTGGATCCCATGGAGCAGGAATGGGAACAGGGAATCCTCTGGCCCTCTGTGGATTCAGAGGAGCAGGAATGGGGCAGCAGGGAATCCTCTGGTTCTCCCTGGATCCCATGGAGCAGGAATGGGGGCAGAGAATCCTCTGGTCCCCCCTGGATCCCGTGGGGCAGGAATGGGGCAGCAGGGAATCCTCTGGTCCCTCCTGGATCCTGTGGGGCAGGAATGGGGCAGCAGGGAATCCTCCAGCTCTCCCTGGATCCCGTGGAGCAGGACAGGGAGCAGCTGCAGCAGGAGCAGGAGCAGAGCTGTTGATGCCTGGCCTGCCATCCCCTGCAGGTTCATTTGGGGCCGGGAGGGCCATTCCGGGGGACACGGCTCATCAGGGCTCTGCTGCCTAACGGGCTGTGACTGAGCAGCTCCTCTGCTCCAGCCCTGAGTGGGAGCACAGCAGGTGAAGTGAGGGCCCAGACAGAGGGGATGATGCAGAGCTCTGTCTGCCCTTCAAGCGCTGAGGCAGCGCAGGCAGCTGGGAAACGCCTGGCAGGGGCTGTTTGCACAAAACCTGGCGCTGGGATCCGCTGGGTTTGTCCTGGCATCCTAAAAAAACCCACATGGAACCTTTGGGAGTGCATGAATTCACCTGAAAGGTGTTGAAGCCAGGCTGGGTGGGCTTGGAGCAGCCTGGGTCAGGGGGAGGTGGCCCTGCCATGGCAGGGTGACACTGGGTGGGGTTTAAGGTCCCTTCCCACCCTTTCCCATCACCTTCACCCCTTTCCCATCACCTCCATCCCTTCCCCAGCACCTGAACCCCCCTTTCCCAGCACCTGAACCCCCTTTCCCATCACCTCCATCCCTTCCCCAGCATCTGAACCCCCTTTCCCATCCCTGGATCCCAGGGATCCAGGGGCAGCCACAGCTCCTCTGGGAATTCCAGCCCAGCCAGGAATTCCTTCCCAAAATCCCATCCAACCCTGACACAGCCATTCCCTGTGTCCTGTCCCTCCACCCCTTGTCCAAAGTCTCTCTCCATCCTTTTGGTTTCTGAGCCCCCTGTTCAGCTCCCACTTGACTTTTGTCCTTTACCTGGTTAAGGAAAAAAAAAACAAACCCAAATCAGCTGGATTTGGGAAATCCAGATTCCTCCTGCCACAAACCAGCATTCCACTTATTTCTATTATTCAGTCTCCCTACCACAAAAAAAATTACTTTTGCTCCACTCTTCCCTCGGTTTTGTTGGAGTTCCTGAGGGAGTGCGGTCCCTCCGTGCTGAGCTGCCTCCTGCACTGCTGGAGCTCCCCCAACCCCGGCTGCTCCTGCCCCGGGAGCCTCCGGATTTCGGTTTTTATCTCCCTTTGTCCCTTTGGCCGCAGCACGAGCGGAGCTGGTGGCAGTAGATGGCACTGTCTCAATCCTGCTCAGCCCGAGCTGGGCGTGCACGGGGCTGGAGCCACCCGCGGGGCTGGGGGAGCTGGAAAGGGGGTTCAGGTGCTGGGGAAGGGGTGGAGGTGATGGGAAAGGGGTGGAAGTTCTGGGGAAGGGGTGGAAGTTCTGGAAAAGGGGTGGAGGTGATGGCAAAGGGGGTTCAGATGCCGGGGAAGGGGTGGAGGTGATGGGAAAGGGGTGAAGGTGATGGGGAAAGGATGGAGGTGATGGGAAAGGGGTTCAGGTGCTGAGGAAGGGATGGAGGTGATGGGAAAGTGGTGGAAGTTCTGGAAAAGGGATGGAGGTGATGGCAAAGGGGGTTCAGGTGCTGGCACAGGGATGGAGGTGATGGGAAAAGGGGTTCAGGTGCTGGAAAAGGGATGGAGGTGATGGGAAAAGGGGGTTCAGGTGCTGGCACAGGGATGGAGGTGATGGGAAAAGGGGTTCAGGTGCTGGGAGATGCGTGCAGGTGATGGGAAAAGGAGTGTTGGTGCTGGGAAAGGGGTGGAGGCAATGGAAAGAGGTGGAGATGATGGAAAGGGGGATCTCTCAGCTGAGACAAACTGGCACCAGTGAAACATTTCTTACTGGGAGCGGGGAGACAATGTCCCAGGGGTTTTGTCACTTTTTCTTTTTTTGCAGTTTATTTCAAGGGGGAGCTACAAAAAAAAAATCCACTGGGAGACTAAAAAGCTGAAGGAAGTGGAACTGAAGCCAAATCCTGCACTTTGGAAGGAGATAATCTGCAATCATCTGGCCCAGGGAAGGGAATTTAGTTAATGGGAACAGCAGCTTTGTCCCTGAGTGACAGTGACCTTCAGGGACAGGGGACAGTGATGTCCAAGGGTTTCATCAGCATTTTCCCAGCTGCTTTCCCTGCCCAGCACTTCCAGCAGGGCGCTGGGACACTCTGGGAGCGTTGGATGTGAAGCCTGATGGAATTGGGGGATGGTTTTTGTGGATTTAGGTCTTCTCTGGGATGGGGTGGCCCCGGGAGGGGATTTGAGATCAGGGTGCTGCTCTTGGGGGGTGATTTTTGTGGATTTAGTTCTTCTCCAGCTGCCCAGCAAAACTGAAAATGCAGTGATGCAGCCCTGGTTGGTGCCTAAAATGTTTTAGTTTCCTAAAACTCTCTTCCCAGAGAGTTTTCTGCCAACCAGAGGCACGTTTTTCTAACTGTAACCTTTGTTTGCATTCCTTTCCCTGGGAGGGATTTCTCCTTGCTGTCCCTCTGCTCTGACCAATGTGATTGAAAAAGTTTGTCTCTCTTTCACCAATTGAATTATTCTCTGCAGAATAGTATGAAAGGAAAAAAATTACCAAAACTAAGCTGAGTCGTTGTCAACCTTCTGAGGTCGGAGTCTGTGCAGTTGGGGTCTGTAGTCATGGTTGGTGCTGTTTTGATTTCTCTAGAACATTATCCCAGACACTGTTCTGTCCACAAGGGACACGTTTTTCCAACAGTATCCTGCTTTTTGCATTCCTCTCCCAAAGGAGGGACTTTGCTTGATGTCCCTCTGACTTGACCAATGAGGTCCAAGGAGTTTGTCTTTCTTCCACCCCTTGGGTGGGTTCTTTGTAAAACAGGATAAAGGGAAGGAGTCTTGAGGAATAAACAGATTGGAGTCATCTCAGCCTTCTGAATCCAGTCAGTGTCCTTATTTCGTGTCCTGTTGCCACAGTGGTCTTTAACAGCCTCACTGTGTTTGTGCAGGAATAGAAAATTCCAACTCGTGCAGCTCCTTGTGAAGTTTATCCAGGAATGGGCAGGAATGGGATTTGGGATGTAACAGCAGAGTGATCCCAGAAGGGATCTGGGCAAAGAGCTGCTCCCAGCACACTGAGGGGTGGGTTTGGGGATGATGCCAGTGAAACTCCAGTCCTCTCCGCTTCATTTTGTCGAAATGGGGATTTTAAATCCCTTTTAGAACATTAACAGCCCTGTTGTTGCAATTATTCCCAATTTAGGCCTTGCTTTGTCCAGCCTCCATTCCCCTCCCACTGCAAAAACAAAAACAACAAAACAAAACAACCAAAAAAACAAAAACAAAAACAACAAAAAACCAACAACAAAAACAAAAAAAACCCAAAACCAAAAACAAACAAAAACCACAAAACAAACAAACAAACAAAAAAAACACAAAAAAACCAAACCAAACAAAAAAACCCTCCAAAAAATAGAAAAAAAAACCCAAACAAACTTGAGAACCATTTTTACATTCCTTTCTTTGACCTAAGCCGAGGAAACCTTTGTAAAAGGGGACGTGTGAGTGTCAGGGGTGCAGCAAATCTCCAGATTTCCTCCGTCAGCTCTTGGCCAGCTCCTGTTTCCCTCACACCTTTTGCATTATTGATAATAAAAGCTCAGCCACCCAGTATGAAAACCAGCAAGAAAAAAAAAAAGGGGAGGAGGTTTATTTGCAGAAAGGTCGGAGTCAGCTGAAAATAAATGTGACTCTCCAGCTTCCAATTCCAGCCTCCTGCTGCCCACGGCAGGGGTGGCACTGGGTGATTTAAATTCCCTCCCAACCCAACCCATTCAGGACCCCACGGGCCCTGAGCTTCCAGTTCCCTGTTTTTTTTCAGGATTCCTGTCCCCAGATGTGGCCACCAGCAGCTGGAATTTGGGTTTGTGGGGACATTGACCCTGTCGCAGTGGTGTTGATGAGCAGCAGGGAAGGAAATCCTTGATAAATTCCTCTAAACTGGAAGAACTCATGATTGAATTCACTGTGCTCTTCAATAACCTGTTATTTTCATAATTTTTTTTTTTAATTTTTCTACCCTCCTCCCCTGGGCAATCCAAGCCCTGCCATCAAGCAGAATTCATTAATACCTGTGCAAGGCTTTGCAAAGCCCTCAGGAAGGGTTAAGCAGGGCTGGAGATTGATTTTGTGTTCTCAAGCCCGGAGTGCGGAGTGCGTGTCAGCAGCAAGGGATGGAACTTAATCCCGAATATTCTCCTGGCTGGCAAAGAGCAAAAGGAAAAAAATCAAAGGTGAGGACATGAGAGCTGCGCGATCTTGCAAGGCAGCTGTAAACTGCTCCTTTTTTTTTTTCTTTAATTACAAAGAGAAACCTTTCAGGGCAGCCCTAAAGAAGAGAGGACTTGGGGGAATGAGGATTTTTTTTTTTTTTTTCTGTGTGAGTCACTCTCGCAGCAGAGGGAAAACGCTGCAACTTTGAGAAGAACCCGAGCCCATCTTTGGGTCCCAGCTCAGGCTGGGTTTCCCTTTGCAGCACACTCAGTTACTCAAAAAGTGGGGAAACACCTAAACCCAGGGGAGAAAACAGAGTTTTCCACCCCCCCTCCAAAAAAAATCATCACTTTTTAGTGCCTGAAGCTTGGAGCTGCTGCACTTCAGCACCTGGCTCGGCTGAACCAGAATATTTCCGACCTGCAGGGAGTGATGCCACTTATCCCCAGAGGAGATTGCCACGGATAAAAAAAATAGATTTTTTTTTTTTTCTTTAAAGTCAGGGTAGCTGTCGTAGATTTTGAACAACGTTTTTGTGCATTTCTGCTTTTGAAGCCACCACCAACGAATCAGAAGAAGAAATTAAAAAAGATCTCCAGGGCTGCGAGGGAGCTGGGAGAGAGAGGCAGAACAAAGCTTGGGGAATAAAAAAAAAAAAAAAAAAAAAGAGCAAAAAAAGAGCAGGAATTTCTTTTTTCCCTTCTTTGCTGCGGTCGGGACGGGGGAGGTGGGAGCAGAGATGTGGGAGATGTGGGAGATATGGGGAGCACAAAAATACCCTGCTGGTTTTTCCAGACCTGCAGCCAGCGGTGCCACAATCACGACAGAACAGCTCAATTAACGCACGTGCTAATGGCTTTTGGAAAGCGGCTTGATGCGGAGCCACGGGAGGACAGACACGGAAGCTTTTAAAAATGCATGAGGAGCCAGAGCTGCGGCTTTTGCTGATGAGGAGGAAAAGCAGAGTCACCCGTTGGCGTCCTGCGAGCTGTGTCCTCGCCGAGGGTTTGTTACGTGATCTCCACGAGTTGTTTCTCCATCCCAGCGCAGGCTCGTTAATCATTCATTAGCCCTCCTTAAATCCCTTTAACTCAATATTGCTCTGGGTGCTGCTGGTGCCCAGGACACCCTGTGGGAAATGCGCTTTGCCCTCTCCCTGAAATTAATTGGGTGATTTCCCCTCCTACCCGGGGTAATTAGAGGGGTAAAACACAATTTTCCTGCTCCGGAGCAGCGGGCAGGGTTTGGGTTGGGGGAGGGATGGATCCTGATTCCTCCCACTCCCTGGTCTGGGGGATGTGGGGTGCTGAGCATCTCAGCTGCAGCGGAATCCTGCGATCACACAAGTGCAGGAGTGGGTTTGGACAAAAAAAAAAAAAAAAGAAAAAAAAATTCCTTTTTCTTTGAGCAGTTCTAGAAGGACCAGAGTGGTTTGGAAGATGAGATCCGTGGATGCTCCCAGTCAGGACGAGCCACTTAAGACAATTAAAGCAGGATTTGCAAAAGCAACTCAATTATGGGATTTTTTTTTTTTCTCTCCCTGGAGAGGCACCAGACTGATTTATTTCCTTGCATCATCTGAAAAATGAGAATATCACCCTCTCCAAATAATAATTAGGATCTGCAGTGCCTCAGTGTGTGGGAGGAGTTCTCAGGCAGCTTGGCTGACCTTTGGATAAAAAAGCTCCTGGAGTTCAATGTCACCACGACACCTCCAGAGGGGATTTGGGGCAGGAACGTGGCTCTGGAAGCTTTGGGGTCCTGAATGGGTTGGGTTGGGAGGGACCTTAAATGGAAGATGGAAGGGATCAGTTTCTCAGGTTTTCAGCAGAGGTGTCTCCTTTAGGACTTGGTGGTGTGCTCTGGGTTCGGTTCCCCTGGGACAAATGAGCCCCTGCAGCCCTGCTTGGTGCCTGAGCTGTTTGGGTTTCTCTGAAACTCTTTTCCCAGAGAGTTTTCTGCCCACAAGAGACACGTTTCCCTGACTGTGACCTTTGTTTGCATCCCTTTCCCTGGGAGGGACTTCTCCTTGCTGTCCCTCTGCTCTGACCAATGTGAGTGAAGTTTATAACTGGTTACGGCGCCCAGGAACGAGGCAGGGAGTGCATCAATGAGGCTGCGTGGAGCTCTTGCAAGCAAGAGACCCCTCCTTTATTTTCTGACTCCTTTTGTACATTTTACAAATTGCCCACCCCAGAGGTGGGACCCTTGGGAACCACTGGTCGTTTTCCAGAGACCATCACCGAAGCCCCTCCTCTGGGAAGAGATGTGGGAGCTTCGGTAGTTTACAGAACATGACTTTGTGCCTCAAGACCGTGCCTGGGAACAGAGTTCCCAAAACCAAAACATGCAGGCACGAAAGCATGGCAACAGAAGTTTGTCTTTCTTCCACCCATTGGGTTGTTCTTTGTAAAACAGCATAAAAGGGAAGAAATTCCCAAAAATAAACAGAGTCATTGTCAGCCCTCTGAGTTGGAGTCTGTGTCCTTGTGATCTTTAACAGCCCCAAAGTCCCAGTTGCAGAAAATCCTGGTGGCGTTTTAAACAAAGTCTGGGATGTGGGAAAGGGGAGAAACCGATGAGAACAAAAAAACTTCCCCAATTCCTTTCCCTCGGAGAGATCTCCCTGTTGTTTTCACTCCACTGATGTGATGATCAGGAGCTCCAGCGACAGCAAATGTTGTTTTACAGAGCGGCTGTGCTCAGAATTTATCCAACTGCCGCCTGGCAGGACACCAACCACGGCTCCTCAGCAGCTCCATCTCATTGTCACAAGAGCCACCACCCAAACACGCGTTCCACAGCACCCCATTGTAGGGAAAAAATGGAATTTGGAGAGATTAACTCGCCGGCTGAGTCGGGCTGTGAGAGATTAATGCTCGGGAAGACGTCTCTGTTGTTACTTCTCGAGCTCAGTAACGTCCTCACACTTTCTGATTCCCATGTGCTCACTCCCAACATTTATCAAATTTGAGTTGCAGCCAATTAATTTCTAACTCCATTGGACTTTGACAGCAGAAATGCTGTCGCTGCCCGTTTCAGTGAATGCTGCGATTTGCCTTTTCCTAGACAAAGACTCATTAATCTCAGTGTTTAATCCTGTGAAATATTGATATGAAATACTCCGAGTAATTATTCCAGCTCCTCCCGGTCCTGGCAGTTGTTTCTCATATTTCCCAGATGTTATTTTGGGGTTTGTTGCTTCAGTAGGTTCAGAACTCAGAAAGCTTCAGGTGGAGTCAAAGAGAAATTTCATTTCAAAGTGGGCTTTATGAAAATTCGCTTTCCGTCACTCGAGCCTCAAAACGTGTCACTCACTGAAATTCGACTTTTAAAAAAAAACACCAAAGAGCATCGTTGTGGGGAGGAACAGGATGTTTTGGAGAGGGGAGGCTTTGAAGGAAGTGCTCTTCTTGTTATTTGAATGGAGAACACAAGAAGAAATTAATGGTTTTTGGTTTGTTTCGTTTTGTTTTTGCTGGAAAAAAAGGATTTGCTTGGTTATCTGAAATAACAACACAAGAAGCAAGCGGGTTTGAGGCACTCCAAGATCAGAAAGGTCCAAAGGTTCTTATCCAGGCTGTATTATTTTTCCATTTCATTGGGATTTGGCTTGTTGGAGGTCACAGGGGTGGTAAAGCTGGGAGCATCCTGAGGCCTCGGGGTCAGGATTGGCTTCGTGACCCTAAAAAGGGCTTTGGGGGCAGCCAGAAGTGCTGGGCCTGTCCATCCCCACAGGCTCAGCTGGATAAGGATGAGGGAACATTCTCCTGCCCTAAATAACACCCGCATTAATGAGGTTTTCCCAGAGCAGCTGTGGCTGCCCATGGATCCCTGGAAGTGCCCAAGGGTTGGAGCAGCCTGGGGACAGTGCAAAGTGTCCCTGCTCAGGGCAGGGGTGGAAAAAAGTTGATTTTCAGCTCCTTTCCAACCCAAACCACTCCACATTTCCGTATTTCCAATCAAAACCTGCTCTGCTGCCCTAGTTCCAGAGGAAATGCTGCTTTTACTCTCGACCTTTGGGGGGGAAATCATTGGAGAAACTCGGCGTTGTCCATAAAACCCCAGCCCCTGCCTCAGCTGCAGGCATTTCTGGCTCTCTCCAAGCCTCACTCCGGTGCCTCTGCCCAGGATAAAATGAAATCCTGGTGAGCTCCACAGGGAAAGGATTATTTGGGTCAAGATGTCACAGCTGAGGCAGAACTGAGGCAGCCCCGAGGTTTTTCCGTAAGACTCTGCTTGGGGTTTGTTGTTTTTTCTTTTTTTTGTTTTGTTTTGATCAAAAGGTTTGGAGCTCTCCACTGGAGGAGCAATCTTTGGGGAAGCTGATGAAAGCACGGGGCTTTTTAGAGCTGACAGGGATGAGGTTGGGGCTGCCTTTGATTTCCCATCCCGAGGGATGCGATGCCCGCTCGGGGCTGAGCAATCCTGGTCCTGCTGCTGCTGTTGGGAAACGCTTCCCAGCCTTTGTTTTATCCTCTTATTTTTTTTTTTTTTTTTTCCTTCAAGGGGAGCCATGACAAAGGTTTGTTCCAAGTGCACGGTGGGGACAAACCCAACCCTGGGGAGTTTTTCCCCTTTCCCTGCTCAGAGAAGGGGGTGGGAGCAAATCCAGTGCTGATCCTGCTCTTCCTCCTGGGTTGGGAACAGCAGAATGTCTTTGCCACAATGATTCCTGATCTTCCAAAGCCGCAGGACTCCTTCCTTGGATGCGGAGCCTGAGAAAAAACAGCACCAGAGTTGCATGTTTTTTTGGTATTTTTTTCTAATAACTTCATTTTTTTTACTGCTTTTTAGATGGATTTAAAAATATATATATAAATATTTTCCACCCTCCATTGTGTGGGTGGAAAATATTTATATATATTTTTTTTATATATATATAAATATTTTTATATTTATATAAAAATGGGTGGTGGGTGGGTGGGTGGTATTTTGGGAAGGAGCAGTGGAAGATGATCCCTCTGCCACCCCACACCCTGCACACCTGGGTGCTGTCATTGCAGGTGTCAAACACCCTCTCACTTGGCTTCTGAGCAGAGATTTCCAAGGTTTTCCAGCTGCAAACAAAGCCAGAGGTTTCCTGAACCCTCCCTCCTTCCCCTTGCTTTCCATGAACAAACAGTTTGTGTTTCTCCTGGGAGAAACCTCCCCAAAAGTGACATTATCTTGTCCTAATCAGGAGCTTCTTCTTCCAGCTGCAGTGCACAGGCCTTTAATTAAACACCATCCTCTTAATCAAAGCCTTTGGAGATGTCACCTTGTGGAGCTTGATTGGATTTTGCTCTGCTGAGGACGGGATCAATTTTTCTCCTGGTTGTTGGCTGAGAGGGTTTTTATTAATAACACAAATGGAAATTGCTCTTGGACGGGCTCCTCCTTGGGTGGATGTGGCTGCTCTTGCCAGGTCTGTGTTCTTGGCTCTGCAGCTCATTTGCTGATGGCTCTGGCATGTTCTGGGCTTGGTTTTCCCTCCATCACTTTCCTGTGCCAGCTCCTGTGCTGTGGAAAGCCAGCAGCTCTTCCCTGAACTCAGAATCGTGGAAACATGGGATGGGTTGGGATGGGAGGGACCTGAAATCCCACCAGTGCCCCCCCTGCCATGGCAGGGACACCTCCCACTGTCCCCAGGCTGCTCCAGCCTGGCCTTGGGCACTGCCAGGGATCCAGGGGCAGCCACAGCTCCTCTGGGAATCCCATCCCAGCCCCTCCCCACCCTCCCAGCCAGGAATTCCTTCCCAATCTCCCACCCAGCCCTGCTCTCTGGCAGTGGGAAGCCATTCCCTGTGTCCTGTCCTTCCATCCCTTGTCCCCAATCCCTCTCCAGGGAATCCTGGAATTTGGGTTGGGAGAGACCTTAAAAGTCACCCAGTGCCACCCCTGCCCTGGCAGGGACACCTCCCACTGTCCCCAGGCTGCTCCAGCCCGGCCTTGGGCACTGCCAGGGATCCAGGGGCAGCCACAGCTCCTCTGGGAATTCCAGCCCAACACCTTCACAGCCAGGAACTTCTCCCAAACATCCAACCTCAACCTCCCCGCCTTCAGTTTAAAGCCCTTCCCCATCAGCAGGGAATGAATGCCTTTAGACCCAAAGAGACAGAGCATATGTGCCAAATTAACCCAGCGGGGTGCAAGGGAAGGAAGAACATTCTAGAAGGGTGCATATGTGCAAAATTAACTCAATGGGTTCTTCCAAGTGAAGGAAGAACATTCTAGAATGATTGCATAGAAGCAAAAATAACCCAATCCAAGGGAAGGAAGAACGTTCTAGAAGGGTGGGTATATGCAAAATTAACCCAGTGGGCTCTCCCAAGGGAAGGAAGAACATTCCAGGAGGGTGAATATATGCAAAAATAACCCAACGGGGTGCAAGGGAAGGAAGAACATTCTAGAAGGATTGTTGCCATGCTCGTGCCTGCATGTTTTGGTTTTGGGAATTTCATTCCCAGGCACGGTCTTAATGCACAAGGTCATGTTCTGTAAACTACCGAAGTTCCCACATCTGTTCCCAGAGGAGGGGCTTCGGTGATGGTCTCTGGAAAACGACCAGTGGTTCCCAAGGGTCCCACCTCTGGGGTGGGCACATCTGTAAATGTACAAAAAGAGTCAGGAAAATAAAGGAGGGGTCTCTTGCTTGCAAGAGCTCCACGCAGCCTCTTTGATGCACTCCCTGCCTCGTTCCTGAGCGTCCCCCACAGTGATAAAGGGTGTGTATATGGTGAGCAGGGGCTGAACAGGGTGACACCAACTGAACAAACCAAGGGAAGGACGAAACCCAAGAGACATTAAGAGGTGTCTGCAAAGGCTCGTGGGAGGGAGGCTCTCCTCGCCATGGTCCAGGAGGGATCTTTCCCTGTTTGCCTGGTGAAATGAACAAAGAGCTCCAAGTGATGCAGTGTGTGTTGTATTGTGATACTGTTTGCCATGGAGTTACAAAGGTTGCGCTGTTCCTTACCCGTCATTCCAAACCGTTCACGTTGGATCTGTACCCTCGAATCTCAGCTTCCTGTGTTCCAGGTTGTGCATTCCTGTCGCTGTTGGACACAATAATGGAGGCAGGGAGTGATTCAGAAAGGCTGCGTGGTCCCCTTGCAGGAAGGAGACCTCAGTTTATTTCTCCGGCTACTTTTATGCTTTTCCAGATGTGCCCACCTTAGAGGTGGGACCTTTGGGAACCATTGGTCAGTCCCAGAGACCACCACGCGAAAATCCCTCCTCTGGGAGAATTGTACAAAACAAGGTAGTTTACATTATGTGACCTTGTGTACCAGAAGAGTGCCTGGGGAACAGAATTTCCCAAAACCAAAACATGGTAGGCACGAAGCTTGGCGACATATTCCCTTTCCCCAAATCCCGAATTCCCCTTTCCCTTCCATCGGGTAAGGCCTCCGCCGCTCCCCACCTGCCCGTCAAACTGCCGACCCCGCCCCATAGGGAAATCAAGGGATTCCCATGATGCTCTGCTACAGGCAGAAGTCCAATTAACGCCAAAAATCCCCTAAAAACAACGAGCCGATGTTGCTGTGGGACACAACGAATGAGACACGGACTCGTGATTCATGATGCTCCGAAAAGGGGGCTGGTTTATTCTCAGGACTTATTTTTGTACTTTTTACAATGTGCCCACCTAAGAGGTGGGATATAACTGGTTATGGCGCCAAGGGAACGAGGCAGGGAGTGCGTCAGTGAGGCTGCGTGGTGCTCTTGCAGGCAAGAGACCACTCCTTTATTTTCTGACTCCTTTTGTACATTTTACAAGAGTCCCACCCCAGAGGTGGGACCCTTGGGAACCACTGGTCATTTTCCAGAGACCATCACCGAAGCCCCTCCTCTGGGAACAAATGTGGGAGCTTCAGTGGTTTACAGAAGATGACCTTGTGCATCAACACCGTGCCTGGGAACAGAGTTCCCAAAACCAAAACAAGCAGGCACGAGCATGGCAACAGTGGGATCCTTGGACTCATTGGCCACATCAAGGGTCAACAAGCAAAGTCCCTCCTTAGGAGAGGGAAAAGTGCAAAACAAGAGAGTTTACAGAGAGTGACCTTGTTTACCGTCTCAGATCTCTGGGAAAGAATTTAAGAAGAACCCAAACATGGCAAACAGTGACTACAAGCCAACACCAAACCTGGACCTATGAAAGACACCACTGTGTGAGCAGGACATCCCGCCATCTGCAAGTGGTCTCCCGTAGCCACGGCTTCGTGCCTGCCATGTTTTGGTTTCAGGAAGTTCTTTTCCCAGAGACAAAACTGGTAAACAAGGGCATGTTTTGTAAACTATTCTGTTTTTCACATCCCTCCTCAAGGAGGGACTTTGCTTGATGGTCCTTTGATGCGACCAATGGGTCCAAGAGTCCCACCTCTTTGGTGGGCACATTATAGAAAGCTGTAAAAATAGGTTTTGAGAATAAACCGGGACTCCTTTTTGGAGTCATCGGCCTTCTGAATCGAGTTTGCGTCTTTCTTTCGTGTCCAACAGCGACAGCCTCCCACCTTCTCGCCATAACCTGAAGAGTACTGGAAAAAGATGGCACCCCTGGGAGCCAAAATGGAATTCCTGGCAACTCCCGTGAGGAAGGAATCCCAACTCTCCAGCGCCAGCAGCAAACTCCACCTGCACCTCCTCCTCCGCGGTGTCCAGCGGGAGCAGCAGCGGCGGCGTGCGCGGCCCCTCGAGCCCCCCTACCCAGAGCTGGTTTTTAATAAAGGCCTTTCCAAAGGAGCTGCTCTCCTGGCCCATTCCTAACACCTGGATCCCTCCAGGGATGAGTGAGGCGCAGCTTCCTCAGGGATGGACCAGGCACTGAAACCTGCCCGCGCCCCACGCCCCGGGAGCAGCAGCGGGGTCTCCTCGGGTGAGAGCAGCAGCTGCCCTGCACTAAGTGCCTCTGACACATTGCGTGACTGCCTCTCCCTGCAGCTCCCGCTCCTCCAGGCCCTGAAATATTGATGTCCCCCAGCAGCAGCAGCCGGCCTGGGGCGGGGCGAGGCTGCTCAGGTAGAAAACGCGGCCGGGCGGCGGAGCCGTTCCGCGGGGACACCTGGGGAGCCTCGGGGATGGAGTTTTGATGGTCCAGGTGCTGCTCCAGCCCCCTTCCCAGCCCTCGGGGGCTCTGTGGGGTGAATCTGGCCTGTCAGCTCTTCTGTCTGCTGCAGGGGGATGGGATGGAGCTCTTCTCTTGCTTTTGTTCGTGGCTGGGGTGGGTGTGAGGAGCGAGCAGGGCAGGGTGGAGAAGTGGGAGAGAGAGGGAAAAGAATGGAATGGAATGGAATGGAATGGAATGGAATGGAATGGAATGGAATGGAATGGAATGGAAGAGGGGAGAGAAGTGAAAGGAAGGAAAGCTGGAGAAGGGAAAAAAAATAAGTGAAAGAAAGGGAAGGGAGGAAAGGAAAGGAAAGGAAAGGAAAGGAAAGGAAAGGAAAGGAAAGGAAAGGAAAGGAAAGGAAAGGAAAGGAAAGGAAAGGAAAGGAAAGGAAAGGAAAGGAAAGGAAAGGAAAGGAAAGGAAAGGAAAGGAAAGGAAAGGAAAGGAAAGGAAAGGAAAGGAAAGGAAAGGAAAGGAAAGGAAAGGAAAGGAAAGGAAAGGAAAGGAAAGGAAAGGAAAGGAAAGGAAAGGAAAGGAAAGGAGCTGGCCTAGGGAAGGGAGGAGAAGGAAGCAGGGCAAGAGGGAAGGATCCAGGATCCAGGCTTGGAGCAACCTGGGACAGGGAATGTGCCCCTGCCCATGGACCTGGAGCATCTGGAGCTCCCACCCACCCAAAGCTGCCCTGTCCCTCTGGAGTTTGGCACCTGAACCTCCCCGTGCAGCTGTGGCCGTGCCAGGGACAGGATCTGCAGTGTTAAAGGAGAAGTGGAGCAGGTTCAGGTGTCCTCGGGCTGAAACCTGGGGACAAGGTCACTGCAGGAGCTCAGGAGTTGGGAGCTGGGGGGCACTGCACAGAAATTTGGGGGCATTGAACAAAAATTGGGGGCACTGCACAAAAATTTGGGGGCACTGGAGAAAAATTGGGGGCACTGCACAGAAATTTGGGGTCATTGAACAAAAACTGGGGGCACTGCACAGAAATTTGGGGGCACTGAACAAAAACTGGGGGCACTGCACAGAAATTTGGGGGCATTGAACAAAAACTGGGGGCACTGCACAGAAATTTGGGGGCACTGAACAAAAACTGGGGGGGCACTGCACAAAAATTTGGGGGCATTGTACAAAAACTGGGGACACTGCACAGAAATTTGGGGGCATTGTACAAAAACTGGGGGCACTGCACAAAAATTTGGGGGCATTGAACAAAAACTGGGGACACTGCACAAAAATTTGGGGGCATTGTACAAAAATTGGGGACACTGCACAAAAATTTGGGGGCATTGTACAAAAATTGGGGGCACTGCACAGAAATTTGGGGGCATTGAACAAAAATTGGGGGCACTGCACAGAAATTTGGGGTCATTGTACAAAAATTGGGGGCACTGCACAGAAATTTGGGGTCATTGTACAAAAATTTGGGGGCACTGCACAAAAAGGGGTTACCTGGGGCTGGTGCCTCCCATCCCACGGTGGCAGAGCCGGGATTTCTCTGCTCAATCTCATTATTCCTCCTTCACCAGCAGGAAATTCCACCTGGTTGTACCAGGAGCTCGTTAATTGGATCAGTGATGGAGAAGGCTCCTCCAGGAGGGGAAGGGCAGTGGGCTCCCCCAGATGGGAAGGGCAGAGAGGTTTAATGATCTCCTGGAGCCATTTCCTTCTGCTGGGGCAGATGTCAGCTACTGATGAACGTTTTGCTGATGACCTGATCAAAAAAAAATAAAAATCCCACTCCTTCCAGCGTTTCTCCATCGATCCAATTAGCCTTGGGGAGGGAAAGGTGTGGATGCTGCCATAAATTAACTGATTTATTTTGATTTATTTGGTTTTCGGCTGCAGGGATCTGCTCCAAAGGCCAACAGCTGATCCTTCCCTGAGATTTTTATCCAGGAAATAAATAATAATAAATAATAAATAAATAAGAATAAATCTGTTTTTTTCACTGAGGGTCTGGTTTTTTTTTTTTTTTTATTGATGAACTCTTTCCTTTCAGTCAGGGACGGGCATGGAATGGGAGGATGCAAAAACCTGATCGTGGCAGGAAAATCTGACAGCAGCCACAACGGACATAGAAAAAAAAAATGGATCCTGAGTTCTCAGTTTATTCCAAGAGGAAGAAATTATAAATTTTTAAATTTTAAAAATTTTTTGTTGGTTTTTTTGGGGGGGGGTGTGTGTGGTTTTTTTGTTTTGGTTTGGTATTGTGGGTTTTTTGGGTTTTTTTGTGGTTTTTTTTGGTGTTATTTGGTTTTTTGTTTTGTTTTGTTTTGTTGTTTTTTGTTTGGTTGGGGTTTTTTGTTTGTTTGGGGGTTTTGTTTGGTTTTGGTTTTGGTTTAGGTTTTTTGTTTGTTTTTTTTTGTGGGGCTTTTTGTGTTTGTTTTGTTTTTGGTGGGTTTTTCTGGTTTGGTTTTGGGTTTTTTTTGTGGGATTTTTTTTTTGGTTTTTTTTGTGTTGTGTTTTGTTTTGTTTT
Source organism: Phylloscopus collybita (assembly GCA_027886175.1). NCBI lineage: Eukaryota > Metazoa > Chordata > Aves > Passeriformes > Phylloscopidae > Phylloscopus > Phylloscopus collybita. The sequence continues at coordinate 637,586 of JAJNNQ010000087.1, read as the reverse complement.
TGTTGGTTTTTTTTGGTTTTGGTTTTGGTTTGGGTTTTTTTTGGGTTTTTTTGGGGGTTTTTTTTGTTTGTTTTTTTCAGTCCTCCTCAGCTGTGAAGCTCTACACCCTCATTTCCAAACCCACCTGGCCGGGGCTGCAGTGACTGAAATATCAATATATATATATGAATATATCAATATTCAACTGAGCTTTTCCATCCCCTCACCCCAGCTGAGGGCTCGTTAAACCACAGCAAACAAAATCCCTCCGGCTGAAATGCTGAATTGTGACAAGAAATTCAAGAATTTCCCTGGGGGTGGATGCAGAGCAGGGATTCCCTGGAGCAGCACAGGGAGCAAAGGGCTGGATCCCAACTCCCCCTGGATGGCTCAGCTGGGACTGGGATTGGCTGCAAACTCCAGGCCAAATTGGATTTTAAGGGGAAAAAATAATAAAAATCAGGGTTTAATCTGCTTTTTTTTTTTTTTTTCTGTTCTCTTTGAGATTTTTTGGGGAGATCAGCTCTGGCACTCGGATCCCACAGAGGAGACCCAAAATGTGTGGGGAGGGTGCTGATTGTCAGGGCTCTTCAAAGCAGCTTTATTTAAAAGGGGAAAAAACCCTCCCACAATAAAAATAATAAAATAAAAAATAAATAATAAAATTAAAAATAAAATAAAAAAATAAAAATAAAAAAATAAAAAATAGAAATAAAAATAAAAATAAAAGTATATTAAAAATAAAAATAATAAAATAATAAAATAAAAAAGAAAAAGAAAAAGAAAAAGAAAAAGAAAATAAAAATAATAAATTAAAAATAATAAATTAAAAATAAAAATAAAAAATAAAAATAGAAATAAAAATAAAAATAAAAATAAAAGTATATTAAAAATAAAAATAATAAAATAATAAAATAAAAATATAAATAAAAATAAAAATAAAAATTAAAAATAATAAATTAAAAAATTAAAAATATTAAAAATAAAAATAATAAAATAATAAAATAAAAATAAAAATAATACAATAAAAATAATAAAAAAAAACCCCCACCACTATTCTAAGCTGCAAAATCATGATTTCCATTAGGAAATATCTGCATTTTTTGTCTTAAAAATGCCCCCAGTGGGGCTTGGGAAGGGTAGAAATGAGCCCAGAGCTTCCAGCCCCTGCTCGGTGGGGATGCTGTTAATGGGTTTTTGAGAGGTGAGGCTCAGGGCACCCCAGGGAGGCTCCTAAAAGGCTCTGCAGGATGGGCTGGATGCAGGAAAAGCTCCCCCAAAGCCCTCAGCCAGGGAATAAATCCGGTTTTTTGTAGAGTTATGAGCAGGGGAAGGGCTGAGCTCAGGATCCGGTGTCCAGCAGCAGCCAGGTGGAGGAGAAGGTGCTGCTGTGGCCAGGAAACGGAGGGGAAACGGAGCAGGAGAGGGATAAAAGCAGGATTTAAACACCAAAAGTTCAATTAATTTCCTGGAGGAAAATTTTTTTTAAATTTTTATTTTCATTTTTATTTTTATTTATTATTATTTTTTTCTTTATTTTTCTTTTTCTTTTTTTCCTTTTCTTTTTCTTTTTTTTTAATTTTTTTATTATTATTTTTTCTTTTTCTTTTTCTTTTTTTCTTTTTCTTTTTCATTTTCATTTTCCTTTTTCTTTTTCTTTTTCTTTTTCTTTTTCTTTTTCTTTTTCTTTTTCTTTTTCTTTTTCTTTTTCTTTTTCTTTTTCTTTTTTATTATTTTTCTCTCTCCAGATTTTCAAGGCTGCTGATCCAGCTGGGGTTGTCTCTGGTTTCCAAGCGTGGTGTGGTGGCATCCCCAAGGACGTCCCTGCACCTCCTTGGGATGATGTTTCACCCACGGAAATTGCAAACCTCCAGGCTTTAACGAGGCACAGGATTTGCTGCTCTGCAAGCCCCCGCTGTAATTAGGGTAATTAATAGCTGTGGCGGACAGAGCACATCCTGGAAATAAATAGGAATTGCAGCGTCGTTCCCTTTGGGTTGGGAAAAGAAACAACGAAATGCCAGGGATGTCTTTGTCCCTCGGTTCTTCTGAGGCCTGGTCCCCATCCCAGGAGGGGCTGGGGCTGTTCCTGAGCCCCAGGGATGCTGCAGCCATCCCAATTCCCATCCCAGGGCTGTTCCTCACCCCAGGGATGCTGCAGCCATCCCAATTCCCATCCCAGGGCTGTTCCTGAGCCCCAGGGATGCTGCAGCCATCCCAATTCCCATCCCAGAGCTGTTCCTCACCCCAGGGATGCTGCAGCCATCCCAATTCCCATCCCAGGGCTGTTCCTCATCCCAGGGATGCTGCAGCCATCCCAATTCCCATCCCAGGGCTGTTCCTGAGCCCCAGGGATGCTGCAGCCATCCCAATTCCCATCCCAGGGCTGTTCCTCATCCCAGGGATGCTGCAGCCATCCCGATTCCCCTTCCAGGGCTGTTCCTCACCCCAGGGATGCTGCAGCCATCCCAATTCCCGTTCCCGGCGGGGCTGGGGGAGCTCCCGGAGGGATTCCCCCCCAAAGCCCCGGGCGGGTCAGTGGCTGCAGCCCCCGCAGCTGCCCCGGGCAGGGTCTGGGCTGTGCGAGGACAGAATTCCCGCAGAGCCGCAGGAATCCCAGCCTGGGAGCGGCTCCCTCGAGGAGAAACCTCGGGGTTTCCTGTTGATTCCTCAATTGTTGCGCCAGGGCTCGGGGGTTTGGCACAATCCGAGGGGGTGCTGAGGGTGAAACCCCAAAACAAACGCGGTTTTCTCCTGCGGGCCGGGCTCTGGCAGAGCCCCCCAGCAGCAGCAGGAATCGCTCCCTGCGCGTTCAAGTGAAATTCTCCCCACGCAGAGCCCTTCCCTTGCCCAGCCCCTCGCTGCCGTTCCTCGGGGTTTATTTTTAAACCTCCCCGGCGTGGCGGCGGTGAGGGGATGAAGCTGCCTTAATTACTGCAGATAAAATAAATCAGGGGGATCTCGTTGCCAATGCAGGGAGCGGAGAACTGAGCCCGGCTCCGGCTCCCTGAGTCATCCTGCCAGCCGGGCTTGATTCATCTCCCGGGGAACAGGATGCTCCGGGGAGGCACTGCAGCCTTGGGGATGCTTCTGCATCCTGAGGGCTGCAGGGTGCAGACGGATGATGTCACCCTCTCCCGGGTGAGAGCTGCCAAAAGGACGTGGGGACGTGGGAAGACTCCCGAGCAGCTTTTGTTAAGCCTGGTTTTGCTCTGTGGTAAGGCAGGTGTGTGTTGTATCCTTGGAAATCCCGTTTGTGGGATGCAGGTGTTGTCAGTCCTTGGGTTTCCAAGGTGGGTTTGGCTGATTTGGGTGTGCAGGTGGGTGAAGCAGAGTCTGGGGGGCTCTGACTGGGGTTCCAAGGTGGGTTTTGCTGATTTGGGTGTGCAGGTGGGTGAAGCAGAGTCGGGGGGGCTCTGACTGGAGCAGGGGGCTCAGGGATGAGGGGATCTCTGCTCATTCCCAGTCCTGGCGCTTGGGGAAGTCACCTTCCTTCTGATGTGTAGTCACTGTTTCTCATGTTTGCATTTTTCTTAAACTCTTTCCCGGGGATCGAGGCAGTAAACAAGGTCACTCTCTGTAAACTCTCTTGTTTTTCACTTTTCCCTCTTCTGAGGAGGGACTTTGCTTGTTGACCCTTGGTGTGGCCAATGAGTCCAGGGATCCCACCCTGTCGCTGTGGGACACAACAAATGAGACACGGACTCTTGATTTCAGAAGGCTGATGCTCCAAAAAAGGGGCTGGTTTATTCTCAGAACCTATTTTTATACCTTTTTACAATGTGCCCACCTAAGAGGTGGGATCCCTGGACCCATTGGCCACACAAAGGGTCAACAAGCAAAGTCCCTCCTCAGAAGAGGGAAAAGTGAAAAACAAGAGAGTTTACATAGAGTGACCTTGTTTACTGCCTCGATCCCTGGGAAAGAGTTTAAGAAGAATGCAAACATGAGAAACAGTGACTACACCACCCCTTAGGTGGGCACATTGTAAAAAAGTATAAAAATAGGTTCTGAGAATAAACCAGCCCCTTTTTCGGAGCATCAGCCTTCTGAACCTGAGTCCGTGTCTCATTGATTGTGTCCCACAGCGACACTGATGAGCTCACTGCTTGCTCTTTGCCTGTCCCTGAGGTGTCATCTATTAGAAAGCAGGCTGGTGGTGTCCGACGAGAGAGATGATCTGAAGATCAGGATACTCTGGAACACGTGCTTTATTGGTCGTGGGGAGGCAGCCTGACTGGGGAAGGGTCCAGGGATCCAGTGCAAAGAGTCCAAGAGGGTCCAAGGGAAGGCTGCAAAGAGAGGGCGAGCTCCCTGTTCCATTCCATTTTAACCCTTTCTATCATGAATATTCTAATGAGCATCAACCAATCACCTCAAGATACAAAACCTACAGAATCTACATACAGCCTATGGGAGCTACAGCATTACAATACTACTCTACAGACCAAAATCCTGAAAAACCACCTTATCCCTGATACCTGAGAAGGTCCAACCCTTTATTCATCCTTTTGTCCTGGCAGGGGTGTCACTGACTCACCCAGCCCAGTCTTTTCAGCTGCCCTAATCACCTTCTTCCTGTCCAGCATCTTACAGTTCAAATTTTGCTTTTAATTCTATTCCTCTCGTGGGTTTCATACTTTTAGAGTCTTTTACTAATAAATCATCTCTGCAGGGCCCAGCTACTTCATCCTCTCCAACAGTAATCAACCCCCCTGTAGAGCCAGCAGTGACCCTAAACCCCGTCCTTGAGTCCTGGCCCCAGCGTGGAGAGGTTTCCTGAGCTCTTGCATCATTCATTCCGTTTGTTCTGGGGCCAGGGCTGGGCTCACAGAGCTTCGGGTGTTTCAGGGGATCAGGCACAGCAGGGATGATAAATCTGCCACAAGAACCTTGAGTTTTTTTCATCCAGCTGCAGTTTAGGACCAGGAAAAGCAAGAGAGGGTGGAAAACACAAAGGCTGGAGGGAAGTTTGTGCCAGAGGCAGAGCCAGCTCTCCTGCTTTAGTCACTGCTGGGGCTGGGGGAGCTCCTGCTGCTCCTGTGGCAGCGAATTCCAGGAGCCTCCCTGCTCTGGGCAGCAGCAAATGCCAGCCTGGCCATGGCTGGATCTCATGGAATCCCAGAATTCAGGTTGGGAAAGGCCTCCCAGACCACTGAGCCCAACCTGTGCCTGATCCCCACCTTGTCACCGAGTGCCACCTCCAGGTCCTCCTTGGACACCTCCAGGGATGGGGATCCAACCCTCCCTGGGCACTGCCAAGGCCTGAGCCCCCTTTCCATGGGGAAATTCCTGCTGCCCACCCTGAGCCTCCCCTGGCCCAGCCTGGGGCTGTTCCCTCTCCTTCTTCCTTCCCTCTTGGGGTTTTCAGGGTAAATTGCTGCTGGATTTGCATTTAAAAGGGAGCAGTGGCACCGCTGTTCTCACTGTGTTACTTGGCCAGCTCTCTAGCCTGGAAAATTCAACATATTCTGGCACATCAGGTTGGAAGAGAGCTCCAGGATCAGCAAGTGCAAGCTGTGCCTGATCCCCACCTTGTCACCAGCCCGGAGCGCTGAGTGTCACGTCCAGGTGTCCCTTGGACACCTCCAGGGATGGGGACTCCAACCCTCCCTGGGCAATCCCTTCCTATATTTAACAGCCCTTTCCAGGAAGAAATTCCTGCTGCTGTCCCAGCTGAGCCTCCCCTGGCCCAGCCTGGGGCCGTTCCCTCCCCTCCTGTCCCTGTGCCCTGGGAGCAGAGCCCGACCCCCCCGGCTGTCCCCTCCTGGCAGGAGCTGTGCAGAGCCACCAGGGCCCCCCTGAGCCTCCTTTGCTCCAGGCTGAGCCCCTTCCCCAGCTCCCTCAGCCTCTCCTGGGGCTCCAGCCCCTTCCCCAGCTCCCTCAGCCCCTCCTGGTGCTCCAGCCCCTTCCCCAGCTCCCTCAGCCCCTCCTGGGGCTCCAGCCCCTTCCCCAGCTCCCTCAGCCCCTCCTGGGGCTCCAGCCCCTTCCCCAGCTCCCTCAGCCCCTCCTGGTGCTCCAGCCCCTTCCCCAGCTCCCTCAGCCCCTCCTGGGGCTCCAGCCCCTTCCCCAGCTCCGTTCCCTGCCCTGGATTCACCCCAGCCCCTCCATGTCCTTCCTGAATCCAAATCTCCTGTAGCATCCACAGCTTCTCCTTCCACAGCCACACATGGATGTCTTCTTGCCTGCTCCTATTTTTTATATATAAATATATATATATAAATATATATATATTTATATATATTTTATATATTTTATATATTTTATATATATTTTATATATTTTATATATTTTATATATATTTTTATATTTTTTAGAATATTTTATATATATTTTTAAATTTTTTTCCCCCACTGGTTTGTAAGTGCAAGTTGTCACTAAGTGTTTTTAATTTATTTTTTTTTCTCTCTAGTTGTTTTTTTTTGGGGGGTGTTTTTTTTTTCATTTTCTCCCCTCTCTCTCCCATGGCTCACAGGAAGTTCCCTCCCATCTGTTCCCTCCATATGTTGTGGATGGCAATTTGCACGCTGGGTTGGAACGTGGGGCTGGTTTGGGACGTGGTGTTGAAATTTTAAAAAAAAGAAAAAAAAAATCTTTTCTCTCTTGGCCAAGTGGGGTTCAGATGCACCCAAAAAAAAAAAAAAAAAAAAAAAAAAAAAAAAAAAAAAGGTAAGGATAAAAAGCAAGCTTGGTGTTTTTCATGTGTCTGCCTCGTTTTTTTCACACACTCATGATGGAATGGGTTGACTTGGAAGGGATTTAAATCCCATCCCACCCCTGCCATGGGCAGGGACACCTCCTGCTGTCCCAGATTATCCCAACCTGGCCTTGGGCACTGCCAGGGATCCAGGGGCAGCCACAGCTCCCCTGGGAATTCCAGCCCAGCCAGGAATTCCTTCCCAATCTCCCATCCAAATCTCCCCTTTCCCAGTGGGAAGCCATTCCCTGGGTCCTGTCCCTCCAGCCCTTGTCCCCAGTCCCTCTCCAGGGAATCCTGCAATGGTTTGGGTTGGAAGGGACCTGAAATCCCATCCAGTGCCACCCCTGCCCTGGCAGGGACACCTCCCACTGTCCCCAGGCTGCTCCAGCCCGGCCTTGGGCACTGCCAGGGATCCAGGGGCAGCCACAGCTGCTCTGGGAATTCCATCCCAGCCCCTCCCCACCCTCCCAGGGGTGAATCCCACCCGAATCTCTCCTCCTTCAGCTCCAGAAGGACACCCGGGCCCTGCAGCTGCATTCCCTGCACTGAGCAGTGGGCTGGGATTTTTAAGAGCCTGCTGGGGAGGCAGCGGCTGCAGGAGGAGCTGCAGGAGGAGCTGCAGGAGGAGCTGCAGGAGAAAATGCTGGAGAATCTGCAGGAGGAGCTGCAGAGGAGCTGCAGGAGGAGCTGCAGGAGAAAATGCTGGAGAATCTGCAGGAGGAGCTGCAGAGGAGCTGCAGAGGAGCTGCAGAGGAGCAGCTGCTGCCTGCTTCCTTCTGGCCACGTCCTGCACCTGCTGCATCCCCCCAGCAGCAGCAGCAGCAGCAGCAGCTGCAGGAGGGTTTTTCCTGCAGTGGAACAGGCAAACGCCTCAGTCCCCACCCCGCTCCTGCACAGCTGCAGGTCGCAGCTTTTCCTGCCGCTGGAAATGGATCCGAGCCCTTTGCATGGCAATGAGCTCTGCTGCTGCTGCTGCTGGGGGGGATTCGCTGCTGCTGTTCCCTTCTCTGAATTCCCCCTGATCCCAGCTCCTCCTGGGCCCCTTGCTCTGCAAAAGCAAAAGCTTTTGTTTTCTGCAGCCAAACTCCAGCGTGAGCATTTCCATAAACAAACACAAATAAATTCATATATTTATATTTATATTTATAGCTATATAAATATATATATATACTATATCTATATAGATATATAGATATATCTATATTTATATTTATACTTATTTTTATTTTTATATATATCTATATTCATATTTATACTTATTTTTATTTTTGTTTTCATTTCTATTTTTATTTTTTATTTTTTATGCTGAAGCACACGCTGGGTGGGGTAGGATGGAGTGGGAACACAGAGGTTCTGTATTCATGTATGATTCTATTTTTATTTTTATATTATTCCGTATTTTCTATATTCTAGTATTTTTATTTTATTCTACATTTTCTATATTTATTATTTTTATGGTATTCTATATTTTCTATATTCTAATATTTTATATTAATCTGTATTTTTTAATATTCTAATATTTTTTCATGTTATTCTCTAATTAATGGCCTGCGTGGTGGCAGCCCATTAATTATCCTAATTAGCACTGCAGAGCCCTGCCAGGAAACTTTTGTGGGCTGGGCTGGGCTGGGTCCCCAATGTCAGGGAGAAATTTTGGGGGTTTTGGGTGAAATCAAGCCCAGCTTGGGGCCAGGAGCTGCTTCTGCAGGCAGGGTGGGGATTTCTGCTTCAGATTTTTCGATTTTTGGGGTCAATTCTCTTCATTCCCGGGGTGAGGTGCCAGTGAGAAAATAAAAAGAGAAACAAAATCCTTCCGGGCAGGGAAGGAGAAATGGGAATTCGCCTTTGCCCACCAAGAAATAAAAAACATTTTGTACTAAAACAAACCAAAAAAAGCTGCTAAAAATGCATGAAGAGTGAAAGCAAAGTGTGTGGAAACAAGTTTTTCCTTCTGTGGGAAGAACATTTGGGGCTGCTGAGCCCTCCTCTCCCGAGTGCCACCAGGCACTTGGCAACTCCGTGAAACAGAAGCAGCAAACTCTCCCCAGAACGACTTTTTAAAATCCATCTGCACCGCAGAAAATAGAAAAATAATCCGCATATTCTCTCCCTCCGGCTCGTTTCTGCAAACCCCCAGCTTCTCTCTGGCCGGCCGGGGTGTGATTTTTTATCTTTAAATCTCTTTATTCTCCGCCAGGAATGTGCAGAAACCCCACCCAGCTCTCTGCAGTGTCTGCAGCGCGGTGGAGCAGGGAGCCCGTGGGGACATCTAGGTCAGCATGAGCAGATCTGACATCAGCCTGCAGATGATGCCCACCACCGGCAGCGCTGCAGTTGTTTCTGCTTTCCTCCCCCCTCTTCTTTGTACCAGGAAAGGGAAAAAAAAAAAAAAAAAAAAAAAAAACCAGAAAAAAAAAACCCAACAAAACCAAAAAGAAGAGAAGAAAGAAAGAAAGAAAGAAAGAAAGAAAGAAAGAAAGAAAGAAAGAAAGAAAGAAAGAAAGAAAGAAAGAAAGAAAGAAAGAAAGACCCAAAAACCCAAATCCCGGGTTGGAGAAAAAAAAAAAAAAAAAAAAAAAAAAAGAAAGAAAGAAAAACCAAACCCAAACCAAACCCTGGTTTAAAAGGAAAAAAAAAAAAAAAAAAAAAAAAAAAAAAAAAAAAAAAAAAAAAAAAAAGAAAAAAAGAAGAACTAAGCTGGTAACTCAGGGGTGGAAGAGCAGGGAGGAGGGAGCTGAGGAGGAGGAGGAGGACACAGAGAGGAAGAACAAGGCTGATAACACAGGGAGGTGGGAGCTGAGGACGAAGAGGATGATGAGGACGAGGAGGAGAAGGAGGATGATGAGGATGAGGATGCAGAGAGGAAGAACCAAGCTTGTAACACAGGGGTGGAGCAGGAGGTGGGAGCTGAGGATGAGGAGGATGTAGAGGAGCAAAGCTGATAACACAGGGAGCTGAGGAGGATGATGATGAGGATGATGATGATGAGGATGATAAGGATGATGAGGGTGGGGATGCAGAGAGGAAGAACAAAGCTGATAACACAGGGAGCTGAGGATGATGATGAGGATGAGGATGAGGATGATGAGGATGATAAGGATGATGATGATGAGGATGGATGATGAGGATGATGAGGGTGGGGATGCAGAGAGGAAGAACAAAGCTGATAACACAGGGAGCTGAGGATGATGAGGATGAGGATGATGATGATAAGGATGATAAGGATGATGAGCATGATGAGGATGATGAGGGTGGGGATGCAGAGAGGAAGAACAGGCAGCTGGCAGCTGAGGATGAGGATGGTGCAGGGAACAGAACAAAGAGCATCATCAGAATTTCCAGCAGCAGAACGGGGCCAGGCCCAGGGGTTTGGGGCTTTGCCACCTGCAGAGAGCCTCCCCCAGCCCCAGCCCTGCTCTGCCTCCCTCCAGCACAGAATTTGCCCCAAATCCCTAAATCTGCCCCACTCCTGCTCCTGCCAGGCAGGCCCTGCCTACATTCCCATTTTCTCTCCCTCCAGAGCTGGATATTAAGATATAATCTGAATTCTCCAATTTCCTGTGCTTTCCCCACCCTCGGGGGCTGTCTCCTGCTATTTTTACAGCACTCCAATTATCCTGCTCCCGCTGGAGGCCCCTGCCTGATGTGTCCTGGGGTAAAGCTGAGCTCCAGCCCCGATTATACATCGAGGAAACTCCCTGGAATTTGGCCTGAATTCCCCACCCTGGGCCGTGGGACAGCATTTTCCCCTCGGGATGGTGTCAGAGGGGCGGGGAAGGTTTTGCTCAGCTTTGAAGTGAAGTGGAACATTTGGGATTTCTGCCTTCGCTGGGGGGTGGGAATTGGGTGGTACCTGCAGGGTGGGGCAGCCAGAAATGGAGGGAGGGAGGAATTCCTGGCTGGGAGGGTGGGGAGGGAGCTGGGATGGAATTCCCAGAGGAGCTGTGGCTGCCCCTGGATCCCTGGCAGTGCCCAAGGCCAGGCTGGAGCAGCCTGGGGACAGTGGGAGGTGTCCCTGCCAGGGCAGGGGTGGCACTGGGTGACTTTTAAGGTCTCTCCCAACCCAAACCATTCCAGGATTCCTGGAGAGGGACTGGGGACAAGGGCTGGAGGGACAGGACGAAGGGAATGGCTCCCACTGGGAAAGGGGAGATTTGGGTGGGGAGATTGGGAAGGAATTCCTGGCTGGGAGGGTGGGAGGGGCTGGGATGGAATTCCCAGCTTTTGCTGTGGCTGCCCCTGGATCCCTGGCAGTGCCCAAGGCCGGGCTGGAGCAGCCTGGGGACAGTGGGAGGTGTCCCTGCCCATGGCAGGGGTGGCACTGGGTGGGATTTCAGGGCCCTTCCAAACCCAAACCATTCCAGGATTCTCTGGAGAGGGACTGGGGACAAGGGCTGGAGGGACAGGACACAGGGAATGGCTTCCCACTGCCAGAGGGCTGGGATGGATGGGATACTGGGACGGAATTCCTGCCTGGGAGGGTGGGGAGGGGCTGGGCTGGAATTCCCAGCTTTGCTGTGGCTGCCCCTGGATCCCTGGCAGTGCCCAAGGCCGGGCTGGGATAATTTGGGACAGCAGGATGTGTCCCTGCCCATGGCAGGGGTGGCACTGGGTGGGATTTGAGTCCCCTTGGCACCCAGCCCACGCTGGAATTTTATGATTATTTTATTTGGATGAGCTGTTTTTCCCTCTGATCTTTCATTTCCCATCAATCCGCCCGTGGAAAAGCCACCCCGGGTCGGAGATGTTTGTGGGCAGGGCTGCAGTCCAAGGGTCAGAAGCACCAAATCCTGCCCAGTGACTCCCTTCAGGTGAAGATTTGAGCAGCACTGAACTGAAAGCACCAGCCCAGACAGCCCCAGGTCTGCCCAGGCTTTGGCTGAGCCTTCAGACTGAAAATTTATTTCTGCTGTATTAAAAAACACGCTGGCTGTCCGGCGAGAGAGATGATCTGAGGATCAGGATACTCTTTGGGACACGTGGTTTATTGGTCGTGGGGAGGCAGCCTGACTGGGGGAGGGTCCAAGGGATTCAAGTGCAAAGTCCAAGAGGGTCCAAGGGAAGGCACGAAAAGAGAGGGAACTCCTTGTTCCATTCCATTTAAACCCTTTCTATCGTGAATATTCTAATGAGCATTAACCAATCACCTTAAGATACAAAACCTACAGAATCTACATACAGCCTATGGGAACTACAACATTACAATACTACTCTACAGACCAAAATCCTGAAAAACCACCTTATCCCTGATACCTGAGAAGGTCCAACCCTTTATTCTTCCTTTTGTCCTGGCAGGGGTGTCACTGATTCACTCAGCCAAGCCCTTTTCAGCTGTCTAATCACCTTCTTCCTGTCCATGCTTACAGTTCAAATCTTGCTTTTAATTCTATTCCTCTTGTGGGTTTCATACTTTTAGAATCTTTTACTATTAAATTATCTCTGCAGGGCCCAGCTACTTCATCCTCCCCAACACTGCTGGTGGAACTCGGGTTGATTTGCCTCCAGGTGACACAAAGGCCTGGAAGTGGCAGTGGCTGGGAGATGATTCCATCTTGCCCTTGAATCCTGGATGCAGAGGCCGAGTTTTCCATCCACTATTTTGGGGGATTTTTAGGTGATTTTTTTTTTCTTTTGCTTGAGAAAAGAGCTTGAAATAGCTCCGAAAAAAAAAAAAAAAAAAAAAAAAAAAGAAGAAGAAGGAAAAAGAAAAAAAAAAAAAAAAAAAAAAGAGAGTAAAAGAGCTTCAATTTCGGCTCAGATTGCACCACACCAAAATGTGACTTTTGGGTCTGGTGTAGCAGGTGAAGGTTCGTGGTGAGCAGCGAGCAGCCCCAGCCGGACTTTTCCCGGAGAGCGGGAGCGATTCCTCAGGAATCACAAACCCATGGACGCCCTCAATTAGCGCTGGCAGCACTAAGCGGGCGAGAAATGGGAATTTGTCACCTTTTCAACTCCTCAATCGAGCGGAGGAGCCCAGGGACACCCGGGGACGCTGCTTTGGGTGATCGCAGCAATTTCATGGCCCAGCGGAACGAAAAAAAAAAAAGTCCTCGCTCCTCATCCCCGGAGCCGATCAATAAAATAACTTGTGGGCGATTGAAATGTAAAAACGTGAAAAAAAAAAAAAAAATCACGTTTTTATCATGATGTTGTCTTGGTGAAGGGTGAATGATTTTTTTTTTTTTTTTGTAACAACAGCGTTGTAATAAGTAAAGAATAAAGTTTAAAGAATAAAATTTAAAGGGAATTCCATCCCCTGCCGTGGGGGGGCTAAATGTTAAATGGGGGCGTTGGGAAAGGCGCGCCTTTGGTTAATGCGGCGAGCAAAGCAAATATTGGGGCAGAAGGCTCCTTTGGTTTTTATTTATTATTTCATTTTTATTTTTATCTTTGTTTTTATTAGGTTTATTATTATTATTATTATTATTATTTTTATTAAGACGCGCTGCACACACCTCCCTCTTTTGCTTGAGAAAAGAGCTTGAAATAGCTCCGGGGAAAAAAAAATAAAAAATAAATAAATAAAATAAAATAAAATAAAATAAAATAAAATAAAATAAAATAAAATAAAATAAAATAAAATAAAAAAAGAAGAAGAAGAAAAGAAAAAAAAAAGAAAAGAAAAAAGAAAAAAAGAAAAGGAAAAAAAAAAAAGAGTAAAAGAGCTTCAATTTCGGGTCAGATTGCACCACACCAAAATGACTTTTGGGTCTGGTGTAGCAGGTTTTCCTGGTTGATTTTTTTCATCCATCTCCCCTGCAATCGAGCGCCATAAATTTTTCCTGGGCGGTAACTGGAGCGTGCTCCCATTGAACCCTGCCGTGGTTTTTAACCTTGACGTGAAGTTTCGTGATGATGCTTTCCCCTTTACACCTCCCTTCTTTTTCTTTTTTTTTCTTTTTTTTTTTTTTTTTTTTTTTTTTTCCCTTTTTTTTTTTTTCCTCTCTCTCCTGTTGGTTTTTCTTAATTGCTTATCTTGGCAGCAGGAATTTTCAGCTGTCCCGGTGTAATCTCCAATCCCCTCCGGGCACGTTCCAGCAGAGCTTTCTGCGGAGTCAGCCTCTCTGAAAAATAAAGCCGAGCCCGAGGTTGCCGGCAGAGGAGCGTGCCTGGAGGTCACATTGGGAAGGGATTTTTTTATTTATTTTTAATTTTTATTTTTTTGTGTGTAGGAAGGACAAGGTTGCCTTGAAATCCTGAATCCTTCCCCGTCTGCCTTGAAAAGGAAATGATCTTGCTTGGCTCTTTGAATCTGATTTTTTGTTTCTTAAGTGAAAGTTATCCCTAATAAGGGTTAGTAATAATAACAGTGACGGTGATAATAATAATAATAATAATAATAATAATAATAATAATAATAATAATAATAAACAGTGACGGTGATAATAATAATAATAAATAATAATAATAATAATAACAGTGACGGTGATAATAATAATAATAATAATAATAATAATAACAACAGTGACGGTGGTAATAATAATAAAATAATAATAAATAAATTAATAATAATAATAATGATAATGATAATAATATAATAATAACCTTGTGGAATAATCAAAGGTTTCGCCTTCAAATCCCGAATTTTATGTGAAGAAGAGATGTTTTTTATCCGATTTGGATACATCAAATCACCCTTCCTGCTGAAGACGCTCCTGCAGTGAGGGTGAGCTGTGATTAAAAAGGAATAAGGGAGGGTGGCCCAGCCCTGACCCCAAACAGGACCAAACCCACCAGGAGGAACCCTGGGAAAGGTTCTTCCCCTCGGGGATGAGGCAGCTGCTGTGCCAGGGCTCTCCTCGGGAGGTCGGAGGGGTTGGATTTAAGCCGGGAATGTTTTATGGGAGAGATGGAGCAGCCCCGGGTGTGGGCAGAGCCCTTCCCACCGCGGGCAGATCCTGCAGGGCACAGCCCCGGGCCTGTTGGGCACCCTCCCCTTTTCCCTTTTCCCCTTTTCCCTTTTCCCCTTTCCTCCTTTTTTTTTCCCCTTTTCCCCTTTCCCCCTTTTTTTTCCCCTTTCCTCCTTTTTTTTGCCCTTTCCCCCCCCCCCCCATTTTCCCTTCACAAACCCACTGCAGCTTCATACACAATCCCAAATTCATGTACAATCCCAATTAACGTGCAATCCCAAATTCCCACACAATCCCAAATTCATGTAGAATCCCAAATTCCCACACAATCCCAAATTCACACAATCCCGAATTCCCACAATCCCAAATTCACACAGTCCCAAATTCATGTACAATCCCAATTCATATGCAACTCCAAATTCACACAATCCCAAATTCCCACACAGTCCCGAATTCACACAATCCCAAATTCCCACACAATCCCAAATTCCCACACAATCCCAAATTCCCACAATCCCAAATTCCCACACAATCCCAAATTCCCACAATCCCAAATTCATGTAGAATCCCAAATTCACACAGAATCCCAAATTCACACAATCCCAAATTCATGTACAATCCCAATTCATGTGCAACTCCAAATTCCCACAATCCCAAATTCCCACAATCCCAAATTCCCACACAATCCCGAATTCCCACAATCCCGAATTCCCACAATCCCAAATTCATGTAGAATCCCAAATTCCCACAGAATCCCAAATTCCCACACTGTCCCAAGTCCCCTCCTTCCCTGTCCTCAGTCTGAACCCTCCAAACACGGGTTCAGTTTCATGGACATCATTTTAATTTCCCTTTATAATTCCCACATTTCCTCCCCAGTAACCCCTGGGATGTGCCTGCTGCTGGGGGTGCTGCTCTCCCAAACTGAGCCCTCCTGGCTGTGGCCAGGCGTTTTCAAAAACACCTAAATGATTAAACACCATCCCAAAACATTCCAATTCATCCCAGCTCCTTTGATCTGGATTTTGTAACGCTTTAGTATTTCGTTTTTCTGCTAAAATAGGACATTTCTCCTTATTGTTCACCGGAAAAAAAAAATAAAAAATAAGAAAATATCCCCATACACTTTGAATTATTCATTCCTCTTCATGTTCTTTCAAGTCCCTTTCTCAAAAAAGGGTGGAATTATTTATTTTTCCAGGGGTTCTGTCCCCACGTGGCTCAGTTATTTGATACAAATTCCCTGTCTGTCCTTGCAGATTGAATTAAGCAGTCTGGGGCTGATGGACTCTTTAATAAAGTCAGCATCAGAGGCAAGATTTGATAAAAGACATGCCACTGCTAACGATGCTTAATGAAAATAAAAGCTTTGGGGTTTTGGTGTCCTGCCCATCCAGTTAAGTGGGATGGTATTTATTGGCCGTCAGGCAGCTCCTCACCAGCTGAAAATGGAATTTCAGCCTTGCAGTAAAAATAGCAAACGGGCTGGGGGACGGGCAGGGCACATAAATCCATGGAATTCCTGCCCCTGGCTCCGGCAGGGGGGGGGGGGCTGGGGGTGGAGGTGGCCAGGCAAGGGACGGGTGGGTGCTGCAGATGTTGCTGCAGCTGGCTGGAGGTTTGGGTGTGTGACAGCATCCTGCTGCTGTCCCCAGAGATCCTCAGCCCATTTTGGGGAAGTGGGGATGCTGGGTGGGAGTCCAGGGCGTGGCTTTGGGTACCTTGGACAAAGAGAGACCTGAACAACGGGGTCGGAAACCTGTTCAGGGGGGTCTGAAACCTGTTCAGGGGGGTTGGAGACAGCAGAATCCCTCCCCAATCTCCCACCCAGCCCTGCCCTCTGGCACTGGGAAGCCATTCCCTGTGTCCTGTCCCTCCAGCCCTTGTCCCCAGCCCCTCTCCAGGGAATCCTGGAATGGTTTGGGTTGGGAGAGACCTTAAAAGTCACCCAGTGCCACCCCTGCCCTGGCAGGGACACCTCCCACTGTCCCCAGGCTGCTCCACCTGGCCTTGGGCACTGCCAGGGATCCAGGGGCAGCCACAGCTCCTCTGGGAATTCCAGCCCAGCCCCTCCCCACCCTCCCAGCCAGGAATTCCTTCCCAATCTCCCACCCCAATCTCCCCCTTCCCAGTGGGAAGCCATTCCCTGTGTCCTGTCCCTCTCCAGGCCCTTCCAGGGGCTCTGAGCTCTCCCTGGAGCCTTTCCCTTCTCCAGGAGAACATTCCCAGCTCTCCCAGCCTGGCTCCAGAAGGGGCTCCAGCCCTTTCCAGACAGGAATTTGGGTCAGGCCGGCTGCAGGAAGGAGCTGCTCCCAGGGATTTGCCGGGCTGGAGGTTGGGAAGTGCCCCCAGGGAAAGGAGCAGCGCAGGCTCTGCCTCCCCAGAGCCACCAAACCCAGCAGAGCCGCCACCTCCCACCTCATTTTGGGAGTCAGGGTGGCCCAAACCTTCAGCTTTTTTTTTTTTTTTTTTTCCTGAACCTCCCACTCCCTGCTGTGGCTGCAGCTCCTGAGGTGTGATTTGTGGGAATCATTTGCTCAGCCTGTCAAAACCCATCCCAGAAAAAAAAAAAAAAAAAAAAAAACCAGAAAAACAAACAAACAAAAAAAAAAAAACCAAAAAAAAAAAAACCCAAAACCAAAACAAAACAAAACAAAACAAAAAACAAACAAAAAAACAAAACAAAACAAAAAAACAACAAAAAAAAAAACCAAAAAAAACCACCAAAAAACCAAAAAACTGCGATGTCAGAGAGGCCCAAAAATCCCATCCTGCCTTCCCTGGCTGGAGAAACTCAGCAGTGCCTGGGTATTCCCAGCTTGCCTCACCCAGGGCAGCAGCACTTCCTAACGGGTTTATTTTGGGTGCAGAGAGGCCCCAGGGATTTTTTTTTAAACTGATATTGAAGCTTCTCTCCTCCTCCTCCTCCTCCTCCTCCTCCTCCTCCTCCTCCTCCTCCTCCTCCTCCTCCTCCTCCTCCGTGCTGTGGGGGGCTCTGCAGACGGGCAGGAGGTGGAGCCAGGGCTCAGTCAGGGCTCCAAACTGGCTCCATTTGGCCCCAAAAAGTGAGTTAATTGGGGACCTGAACTGGTTCAGTATGGCCCTAAAGCTGGCTCCATCCAGGTCCCAAAATGGCTCAGTTTGGCCCCAAAAAATGGCTCAATCAGAGCCCCAAATTGGCTTGGTTTGGTCCTAAAATCAGCTCAGTTGGGGCTCCAAACTGGCTCAGTTTGGCCCCAAAAATGGCTCAGTCCTGGTCCCAAACTGGCTCCATTTGGCCCCAAAAAGCAGCAGCTTTTTTTTTTTTTTTTTTTTCCCCTCTTTTCCATTCGGGCATAATTCGGAATGTCTTTCACAAACGTCTGCTTTATATTTATATTTGTATTTATATTTATATTTATATTTATATTTATATTTATATTTATATTTATATTTATATTATTATAAAACCTATTATATTTTTATAAATATATAAATACATTTTTATATATTATAAGAATATTATATATTATATATTATATATTATATATTATATATTATATATTATATATTATATATTATATATTATATATTATATTATATATTATATATTATATATTATATATTATATATTATATACTATATATGTATATTGTATGTTATATTAATATAATTGTATATTAAATATAAATATAATAAATTTAATGTGCTTGTTTTTATTTTCTCTTTTTACATTTTATTTTTATGGTTTTTTACGTATTTCGTATTTTTACATTTGAAATCAGCCATGAGGAGGAGCCCCACTCCTCTGCTCAGAGCGCTCCTAACGACGGCAGCGATGGGGGAAACTCCAACCCCGGGGTGGGGCAGCTTTTCAGGCCGGGAATGGGACAGGAATGAGGGATCCGCGGGGAAATGCGATCCCTGCAGGGAAACCAAACCCCGTGGGGTCGCTGAGACTCGGGGCAGCAATTCTGTCTGTAATTTCTGTCCCTGCTCGGGATAAATTTACCGAGTTGGGTTAAATTTACAGAGTTGGGTTAAATTTACAGAATTGGGTTAAATTTACAGAGTTGGGCTAAATTTACAGAATTGGGTTAAATTTACAGACTTGGGTTAAATTTACAGAATTGGGTTAAATTTACAGAGTTGGGTTAAATTTACAGAGTTGGGTTAAATTTACCGAATTGGGTTAAAATTACAGAATTGGGTTAAATTTACAGATTTGGGTTCAATTTACAGAGTTGGGTTCAATTTACAGAGTTGGGTTAAATTTACAGAATTGGGTTAAATTTACTGAGTTGGGTAAAATTTACAGAATTGGGCTAAATTTACAGAATTGGGTTAAATTTACCGAGTTGGGTTAAATTTACAGAATTGGGTTAAATTTACCGAGTTGGGTTAAATTTACAGAGTTGGGTTAAATTTACAGAATTGGGTTAAATTTACCGAGTTGGGTTAAATTTACAGAGTTGGGTTAAATTTACAGAGTTGGGTTAAATTTACAGAATTGGGTTAAATTTACCGAGTTGGGTTAAATTTACAGAATTGGGTTAAATTTACCGAGTTGGGTTAAATTTACAGAATTGGGTTAAATTTACCGAGTTGGGCTAAATTTACAGAATTGGGTTAAATTTACCGAGTTGGGTTAAATTTACAGAATTGGGTTAAATTTACAGAATTGGGTTAAATTTACCGAGTTGGGTTAAATTTACCGAGTTGGGTTAAATTTACAGAATTGGGTTAAATTTACAGAATTGGGTTAAATTTACCGAGTTGGGTTGAATTTACAGAATTGGGTTAAATTTACAGAGTTGGGTTAAATTTACAGAATTGGGTTAAATTTACCGAGTTGGGGTAAATTTACAGAGTTGGGTTAAATTTACCAAGTTGGGTTAAATTTACCGAGTTGGGTTAAATTTACAGAGTTGAGTTAAATTTACAGAATTGGGTTAAATTTACAGAATTGGGTTGAATTTACAGAATTGGGTTAAATTTACAGAGTTGGGTTAAATTTACCGAGTTCAGGGTCAGGTTTTATCAGCCAGAGAGGGAAGTCTGGCTGCTGCCGGGCGCTGTCTGGGCGGATGCTGAGATTCGGTGATAAAAGCACCAGAAATCCCCTTCCTTCCTTCCTTCCTTCCTTCCTTCCTTCCTTCCTTCCTTCCTTCCTTCCTTCCTTCCTTCCTTCCTTCCTTCCTTCCTTCCTTCCTTCCTTCCTTCCCTCCCTCCCCATTCCCTGCGGGCTTTTTGTCCTGCCCAGACCCACAGCAAGGAAATTTGGGAATAAAACGATTTTTGGCTCTTAATCCAGGCCAAACTGCAGCTCAGAACCATCCTGGAAGGTCCAGCCCACCCAAGCTCCTAAATCCAACCCCAAAACCTGGAATCCAGCGGTTCTCCAGGTGTATTTTGGCCAAAAATTGCAAGGAAATTCAGGAATAAAATGATTTTGGCTGTTGATCCCGGCCAAACTGTGGCTCAGAAGCTCCAGTGCCATCCTGGAAGGTTCAGCTCACCCAAGCTCCTAAATCCAACCCCTGGATACCCCAAAATCTGGAATCCAGTAGTTCCCCAGGTGTATTTTGGCCAAAAATGCAAGGAAATTCAGGAATAAAACGATTTTTGGCTCTTAATCCAGGCCAAACTGCAGCTCAGAACCATCCTGGAAGGTTCAGCCCACCCAAGCTCCTAAATCCAGCCCCTGGATACCCCAAAACCTGGAATCCAGTTGTTCCCCAGGTGTATTTTGGCCAAAAATTGCAAGGAAATTCAGGAATAAAATGACTTTGGACTGTTAATCCAGGCCAAGCTGCAGCTCAGAACCATCCTGGAAGGTCCAGCTCATTCAAGCTCCTAAATCCAACTGCTGGACGTGCCAAAATCTGGAATCCAGTGGTTCTCCAGGTGTATTTTGGCCAAAAGGAAAAGGGGAGTCACTCGACGGGGCTGCCTGAGGTTCCCTGTCCTCATTTGCAGCTCTCTGCCTGCCGGGGCTCTGCAGTGGGTGATGAATATTTCAGGATTCTCTTTCCATCCTGCAGCTCAGCACAGCTGATTTCCAGCATGAAAAATTCACAGCCCAGCCCAAGCAGCAGCGATGCCGAGCTGGGCTGAGGGGGCTGAGCCTGGCCCCGGCTCCCACTGAGGCTCCTCTTGTCACCAGCAGCAGCAGCACCAGGAAAAACCTTCCCAGGATGGATTTTTCCCCTAAAAACCGACAGGAAAAACCTTTCCAGGATGAATTTCCCTCTAAAAACCGACAGGAAAAACCTTCCCAGGATGAATTTCCCCCTAAAAACCGACAGGAAAAACCTTTCCAGGATGGAAATTCAAAATTCAACCTTCCCAGGATGGATTTTCCCCCTAAAAACTGACAGGAAAAACCTTCCCAGGATGGAAATTCAAAATTCAACCTTCCCAGGATGAATTTTTCCCCTAAAAACCGACAGGAAAAACCTTCCCAGGATGAATTTCCTCCTAAAAACCGACAGGAAAAAACCTTCCCAGGCCCCAGGCTGTGCCACTCGTGCCGGTTTTTAGGGCAAAATTCATCCTGGCAATGTTTTTCCTGCCGTTTTTAGGGGAAAAGTCAACCTAGGAAGGTTTTTCCTGCCAGTTTTTAGGGCAAAATTCACCCTGGGAAGGTTTTTCCTGCTGGTTTTTAGGGGGAAATTCATCGTGGGAAGGCTTTTCCTGCCCTTTTTAGGGGGAAATTCATCCTGGGAATGTTTTTCCTGCCATTTTTTAGGGGAAAATTCATCTTGGGAAGATTTTTCCTGCCGGTTTTTAGGGGAAAAATTCATCCTGGGAAGGTTTTAAAATCCACTTTTAATTTCTCCCACTGGAAGACCCCACCCCACGGAGTTTTTTTCAATTCCCTGTGAAATCCTCTCGTGCTCTGAAGCCCCATCACGCTCTGATGATGATGATGACGATGATGATGGTAAATGAGGGTGACTTAATTCAGGAGCAGGTTCAGGAATCCTCAGCAGCGCTTCCCCACCGCTGGGATCCTGGGCCGTGCCTACACGGAAAACACATTAAAACACATTAAAACACATTTACTGCGGGGCACTCCAGGACAGGCAAAAACAGAGAAACAGAGCCGGGCTGTGGAGCAGCTCAGCCCTGTCTCCGTGTAAGAACAGCTGTAGCAGAGATGTTCTGTGTGCCTGAGGCCCCGGGCAAACAAACACACCTGAGCTCTGTCCTCACCTGGGAAATTCCTCCAGCCTTCCCCAGCACTTTTTTTTTATTTTTCTTTTTTTTTTTTTTTCCTTCTTCTTTTTGTTTTTTTTTTGTTTTGTTTTTTTTTGTTTGGTTTTGGTGGTGTTTTTTGTTTTTGTGGTTTTTTTGCGGGTTTTTTTTGTCTGTTTTTTGTGTTTGGTTTTTTTGTTTTGTGTTGTTTGTTTGTTTGGTTTTGGTGGTGTTTTTTGTTTTGTTTTGTTTTGGGTTTTTTTGTGGGTTTTTTTGGTCTTTTTTTGTGTTTGGTTTTTTTGTTGTTGTTGTTGTTTTTGGGTTTGGTTTTTTGTTTGGTGGGGGGGGTTTTGTTTGGTTTTTTTGGGTTTTTTGTTTTGTTTTGTTTTTTTGGTTGGTTTTGTTTGTTTGTTTGTTTTATTTTGTTGGGTTTTTTTTGTTTTTCCCCTGCTGGAGGAGCAGTTTTGTTGCCTCCACCTGCCAATTCCTGCTGGAGCTGTGCGGGGTTTATCACTTCTCCTCTTCCCCGGGGCTGAGCGCTGGGATCTGTTCCTCAGGGCGTGACCCAGGCTCATCCCATCCCCGTGGAAAGCACTTTCCCTTCCCTAATGGCTCCTGCAGACACATCCATCAATATTCCAGCCTCCGCTGCTTTGCCCTGAGCCCTTCCAAAGGCCGGGGCCAGGCTTTTTGTGGAATTATTGATGGATCCGGTGTCAGGAGCAGCCTGTTCATCTCTGCCTCTTCCCTGGGGGTGCCCTTAGAGGGACCCAGACAAGCTGGGGCCTTGTGCTGGTTTGAAAGCAAAACCAGTGAGACTCCCAGTCAGAGATACAATTTAATAGAAGAAGAGAGGAAAAAAAAAAGGTGAAATAAATGGAATGATACAACCTAACACCCTGTTGGTCAGGGTGTTTGAAGCAGTCCGGAAATCCTCCTGGAGTGGTAGATGTGGTTCTGTTGGAGTAGAGATGATCCTGAGAAGGGTCCAGGGATGGTGAGAAGGGTCCAGGGATGGTGAGAAGGGTCCAGTGATGGTGAGAAGGGTCCAATCTTCCTCCAGGAATCCAGTGGAACCAGATGAGATGTTCTTGTCCAAGCAGTGATTCCGTCTGGTAGCTCTTGTCTCCTCTGAGAGTTCAGTGGACAGAAGCTGCTCATGATGTCTCAAACCCTGGATTATATCCAGGTGGGAATGCTTGGCTCCTCCCCCTGGGCGGAGCATCTCACCATGGGATGATCTCACTCCATGAGTCATGCAGTGGGTCCTTGATGGCCCATTAACCAGAGATAACTCCCTGGGGAAGGCATGGTTGGGCTCATTAACAGAAGATCAGGAAAACACTGCCCCACCTTAGCTCAAGGGCTCATGGGGATGGAATACAGACCCTGGGCACAATTTTACATTGGAACCCAGGACAGGCCTCCAGCTCACCCAGAGCAGGGAATTCAGCTCCCTTGGGATGCTCGGGATTTCCAGAACTCCCGAAAGAAACCTTTGTGGGGAAGGTTGGGAAAAGCAGGATGGGGAAGGGTGGGAATGGGAATGGGTTATCCCAGAGAGGTTCCCCATCCCTGGCAGTGCCCAAGGCCAGGCTGGACAGGGCTTGGAGAGGCCTGGGAGGTGTTGGATGAGGATCCTTCAGGCCCCTTCCAACCCAAACTATTCCAGGATTCTGGGATTCTGGGAATTCAGAGGTTGAAAACAATCGGGGAAAAAAATTACGTTTTTTTGTCTTCCCCTGGAGTGAGGTAGGAGGAGGGGTAGAATATTCACTCCCGCCAGAAAAACCCAAAACCATTAAAAAAAAAACCTAAAAAAACCCCAAAAAAACCACCAAAAAACCAAAACAAAACAAAAAAACCCAAAAAACAAAAAACAAAAAACCCCCCAAAAACCAAAAAAAACCACAAAAAACCCCCAAAAAACCCCCCAAAAAAAACCAAACAAAAAAAACCCACAAAAAACCCAAACCAAACCAAAACCAAACAAACAAACAAAAAACCAAACCAAAAACAAACAAACAAACAAAAAACACCAAAAAAAAAAACACAAAAAAACAAAAACAAAAAAAAAACCACAACAAACCCCAAAGCAATAAATGGCTTTTTGGGGGGAGGCTGAGAGCAGGGAAAGGTCCAAACCACAGGAAATTCCAGGTGATTTGGGGATCCTCGCCTCCTGCAGTGGAGGCTTTTGAGCAGCAGATGTCACGTTTGTACAGCACAACGAGAGGTTGTAGCTACACACGGAGTAACCACGGGCGTCCCGCGGCCGGAGAGGCTGGAAATCATCACCTGCTCTGGCTGGGAATAAACCAGATATAAAATGAGTTATATCTGTATATATTCCTCAGTTAGAGAGGAAATAGGATATTTTTGTGAGGTTTGCACTCCTGGTGACTCTGCAGGAGGAGTTTTGATCTCAGTCCAGGGCTCAGCCTCTGCTCAGGGCTGGGGACTGGAGGAGCTCGGGCATGAACAGGTCAGGACCTGGTTTTCTGCAGGAAAAGGCAGCCCAGGCTCCCGGCTTGGAGCTGAATCTCAGAAGGTAATTAATAAAAAAAAAAAAAACAACACAATTCTCTAGGTTTGCTTCGAATCTCGTTGTCCTTAGAAAACTCTGGCTGGAAATCAGGAAGAAATAGATTTGCAGGTGGCAGCAGAGCTGTGATGGAACATCCTGTCAGGCCTCATTATAAACGGAATTCAGCTTTTCCTGGCTGACTTGGCAGGTCTGGCAACACCTGGGAATGATCCTGCTGCCATAAATTGGGAGTTTTAGGGCTCTGGCAGTGTCAGAAAGGACCCCACTGCCCCCTGGTTTTCCTGCTCTTCACGATGGCTTTGAAAGGACACAACGATCACTTCCTGTTCAGACGGAACTTTAATACAGAAATCTCTGTCAATACATTCATTACAGCTCATCAAAAATAACTTCTGGATTTTTTACACCCCAGTCAAACCCAGGTGGGGATCCCAATCTGTTCTTGGCTCAAACGAAGCAGCAATTATCCAGAGAGGAAGGAAGCTCTGCTCTTCCAGTAAAGTCCGTCCTCATCCAACACCACCTCGCACTGAGGACTGAAATTCCATCCCCTCCGTGTTTTGCAGGGAATGGCATCCTCAGCAGGGAATTTAGGGGTTGTGGAGAGGATCCAGTCCCAAAGGACCTTCCCAGAACCATTCCCAGTGTGTCCCGTTACTCATCCCAGCTCCAGCTCACACCCTGAGGACACAGCTTCTCCTCCCCAGGGCAGGAAGGGTTGGTTTTTCTCCAGGACTTGCACACGAAGGAGAAATCTTTGTGTTGCTGAGGGCAGAGGGGGCTGCCAAAGATCCAGAAATGGAGCCCCAAAAAAAAAAACAAAACCCCGAAAACCAAGTTTGCAATTCCCAAACCTGCGGCAGCCCCACTGCCCCTGGTCCCAGAGGAGCAGCAGCAGCCTCACCCCGCAGTGCTCTGGGGGTGCTTTGGTCACTTTACTCCCAGGTTACACCTCAGTGCAAGTGGTGACCCTGCTCTGCTCCCTTCGGTCACCACCGGAGCTCCTCGCTGCCCAAAATCCCAAACCTTCCCAAGCAGCTCTCAGCCAGTCCTCAAGGAGAAGAGGGAGATGGTTTGGGATGCTTTTGCCAAAAAGTGGAGGAATCGAGGGAGAAAAATCGTCCCTGGAAGCTTCAGGTGCCTCACTCAGACCCTGGGGTTCATCGGGGGCTTCAGAGCCTGCAGGGGGAAGGAGCAGTCAGAGCCCAGCAGCTCCAGGGAATTCCAGCCCCAGGGAGTTCCAGCCCCAAGGAATTCCAGCCCCAGGGAATTCCAGCTCCAGGGAATTCCAGCCCCAGGGAGTTCCAACCCCAGGGAATTCCAGCCCCAAGGAATTCCAGCTCCAGGGAGTTCCAGCCCCAAGGAATTCCAGTCCCAAGGAGTTCCAGCCCCAGGGAATTCCAGCCCCAGGGAATTCCAGCTCCAGGGAATTCCAGCCCCAGGGAATTCCAGCTCCAGGGAATTTCAACCCCTGGGAATTCCAGCCCCAGGGAGTTCCAGCTCCAAGGAATTCCAGCCCCAGGGAGTTCCAGCCCCAGGGAATTCCAGCCCCAGGGAGTTCCAGCTCCAAGGAATTCCAGCCCCAGGGAGTTCCAGCCCCAGGGAATTCCAGCCCCAGGGAATTCCAGCCCCAGGGAGTTCCAGCCCCAGGGAGTTCCAGCCCCAAGGAATTCCAGCCCCAGGGAGTTCCAGCCCCAGGGAATTCCAGCCCCAAGGAATTCCAGCCCCAGGGAATTCCAGCCCCAGGGAGTTCCAGCCCCAGGGAATTCCAGCCCCAAGGAATTCCAGCCCCAGGGAGTTCCAGCCCCAAGGAATTCCAGCCCCAAGGAATTCCCACCCCGATTACCTGGGGAGGAGGTGGGGGTTTGCCTTTGGGAAGGGGCACGGGAGGAGCTCTTCTCTCTGGAGCCTGGAACAAAAAGGGATTTCAGTGTCAGAGCAGCTGCAGAACCTCCCCAGCCCCCCTCAGCCCCCAGCATTTTCCTGCTGGGAAACAAATCCCAGGAATTTCCACCTGTCCGTGTGCAAGGGGGCCACAAAACACAAACACAGGGCTCCAGGTCTGTTTGAGAAGGCACTGAGCTGTTCCCAATATTGAAATATCAGTATTCAAACTCACACAGTGGGATTTAAATGTGTTTTATAATTGATAAATTATAGAATTTATGATTTAATTATTTATTATTCTTTATTATTTTATTATTATTATTTAATTATTTGTATTTCTATTTCTATTTTATCTTTCTATTTCTATTTTATATTTGCATTATATTTGCATTTATATTTATATTTATATTTATATTTATATTTATATTTATATTTATGGTGATTATTTTTATTTTATCTTTTTATATTTCATTTTTACGTTTTTATTTATTTTGTGTTTTTATATTTTTATTTTCTATTTTATACTTCACATTTTGCATTTTGCATTTTACATTTTACATTTTCCATTTTGCATTTTATATTTTCCATTTTGCATTTTGCATTGTCCTGGCCCAGCGTTGGTGCAGGCAAGCAGCACCCTGCACTTGTAAAAGTTTGGGGTTTTTTTTGCTATTAAATTTACAATTTACAAACATTTTTACTCAGTTTTACCAGAGTAAAAATGGATTTTACACCCTCATTGCAGCAGGGCAGGGGGCTCAAATGCTGAGATGGGGAATAATTAAAATATCTCCTTTCAATGAGGATGGTTTCATTGATTAATCAGAAATAGAACCATTCCCCTTGGGCTCTTACAAATGTAAGAACCTCTGCCAAATTTTACAATTTTACAAATTTTTACTTAGGATTTTATCTACAATTCCACAAATGGAAAATCTCTGCCCTGCAGGGCACCTGCAGCAGCAAAGTTCCTCATCATTGAAATTGTGTTTGCACCTGGAATCCAACTCCAGCTGCCGAGCTGTGCTCCTGCTGCCTTGGAGGAACGAGGAGCATTTTATGATTCAGGATTCCAGGGCCAAAAAGGTGACTCCTGCCTTAAAAATGCTTTTGGTTTTACAGGGATCTGAGCATCTGGAGATGCAGAATTCCCCTCTCTGCCTCTGCAGTGACCCAGCCTGCCCCCAGCTCATCATCTTATCTACAGATAATTATGTGTACATTATTTACAATTGTGACCCAATGCATGCACTTGACACCAAACAGGTGTTTTCTACTCTGACCCAATCCCTCTAAATCTACTTCATGTCATCACCACTGTGCAAAATGGAGACAAAGATGAAGGAGAAGACTCTGGGGTAATGCCCAGAATCTTCCATCTTGTCTCTGGTCCTTCTTATCTTAAAACCCCTAATGTGAAAATATTATTACTTTCTACTACCTCTGAGGGCTTGCAATTCCTCCCATAGTGTTGGTAATTTTTTCCCATGGGCTGTAATCGAGACCCCTGCCTGTCTGGGGTCCATGCCAGGGTCTGAAACCCCCCCTGTACATATCTCAGACCCCCCTGGACAGGTTTTAAACCCCCCTGGACAGGTTTTAAACCCCCCTGGACAGGTTTCTGCTCCTGCTGCCTTGGAGGAACATTTGTGATTCAGGATTCCAGGGCCAAAAAGGTGACTCCTGCCCTAAAAATACTTTGGGTGGCTGAGGGTTTAATTTTTTTTTTTTTTTTTTTTTTTTTTTTTTTACTTTAAATGGCAGTCAGAAGCTGCAAAGATAAACTGGAATCTGGCAGAGGTGTGGGTTGTACTCACAAACTTCTCCTCCGGGTGGGAAGAGCCGGGTTTGGTGGCAGGAACAGGGGGTGGGGGATCTTTGGGCCTCAGGGCAGGCTGGAAAAAAAAAATAAAAATAAAAGGAGAATGTGAAAGATTTTAACCCTTTGTGTGTGCGTGTGTGCATTGCATCCACGGGCTCCTTGGGAATGCGCGGGGGGATTTATTAAAATGTGAATATCGATCTGATATCGATCCCCAGCTGGGAGGGACAAAAGACCCTCTAAGAGTTAAATTAGGAAGTGTGTGCTTATCGATGGGATAGCTCCCCAAGGGGCACTGCAAAGATCACAGGTAATTAATTACAAAGCCTTTTATCCACAAAGGTGTTGAATACACAAAATACAAATTCGTATTCACACCCCTGTCACCTCCTCTTCTCTGCTTCGTGTGCTAATTGACAAAAAGGTCATTAAGCGTGAGTAGTTTGTTTTTTGAAATGGATACACAAAATACAAATGCATATTCACACCCCTGTCACCTCTTCTTTTTTGCTTCGTGTGCTAATTGACGAAAAGGTCATTAAGCTTGCGTGGTTTGTTTTTTGAAATGGATACACAAAATACAAATGTATATTCACACCTCCTCTTCTCTGCCTCGTGTGCTAATTGACAAAAAGGTCATTAAGCGTGCCTGGTTTGTTTTTTGAGATGGGTCAGGGGTCTTATGTGGGGAGTGGTCACCAAAAGGAGGAAGTAAAACGAGTCTTCCTCCTTCTAAACTTTTAACTTTTCGATGCATGTGTGATATAAATGACTCCTTGGAAAAACTTGTAGTTTCCTGTTTTAGGGCTGTTTCTGGAGATAGAGGGTTTGCAATCATCTTGTGGTTTTGGGGTCTGTTGATCAACTTCTTTGGTTTTCGTTACAAGCCCAGCTTACACAAACATAAACTTGACAAGCAATGAATTCTTAGATCCAGGATAGCTCATCTAAAATCCGGTCTCTCTTAACCATCCTCTGAATTTTAACTGATTTCAGCAAAACTTTTTTTTTTTCCTAGCTAAATTAGCAATATAACCTTAGTTTAATTTTAAAATCTTCAAAAATCAGCGTCCCACAGGGATAAAAGCGCCTGGAGGGGCTGGGAGGGCGCGGGGGGGGATGTCTGAGAGCAGCTCTGGAGCTCGGGGATGTCCCTTGGGGGTGACATTTTGTCCCCAGGGCGCTCCAGGGGTTTGTGGTGTCCCCCAAAGGCAGCAGGACACCGCCGGGGATACTCACGCTCTGCCGCTGGGGTTTGCTCTCCTGAGGGGGAGGCACGGGAAGCACTTTCTTATCAATTACCTGCGAAGAGATAACAGGGATCGGATCGGGTGGAGCGCTTATCTCAGCTCCTTATCTCAGCTCCTTATCTCAGCTCCTTATCTCAGCTCCTTATCTCAGCTCCTCATCCCCGTGTCCCTGCCCTGCCTCGGGTCACTCGGGGACCCAGAGCCCTCCCCGTGCCGGCATTCCCAGCAGTGTCCCTTCAAAATTTGGGAATCTCGTGCTGGGATCCCCAGTGCTGTCCCTTCAAAATCTGGGAATCTCATGCTGGGATTCTCAGCACTCTCCCCTCAGAATTTTGGGAATCTCGTGCTGGGATCCCCAGCACTCTCCCCTCAGAATTTTGGGAATCTCATGCTGGGATCCTCAGCACTCTCCCCTCAGAATTTTGGGAATCTCGTGCTGGGATCCCCAGCACTCTTCCCTCAGAATTTTGGGAATCTCATGCTGGGATCCCCAGCACTCTTCCCTCAGAATTTTGGGAATCTCGTGCTGGGATCCCCAGCACTCTCCCCTCAGAATTTTGGGAATCTCGTGCTGGGATCCCCAGCACTCTTCCCTCAGAATTTTGGGAATCTCGTGCTGGGATCCCCAGCACTGTCCCCTCAGAATTTTAGGAATCTTGTGCCAGGATTCTCAGCACCATCCCTTCAGAAATCTGGGAATCTCGTACTGGGATTCCCAGCACTCTTCCCTCAGCATTTTGGGAATCTCGTGCTGGGATCCCCAGCACTGTCCCCTCAGAATTTTGGGAATCTCATGGAATTACAGCCCCTGTGGCCGATGGTTGGAGCCCTGGGGACAGTCCCCAGCTGTCCCTGCTCTCACCTTCTGCGCAGGTGGCACCAGCACGGGCTGTTCTCTGCAGCTCTGCTCCTGATCCACAAAGACCTGGTTGGTGGCCCCGGGTCCCCTCCTGGTCTGGTGGCTGTCAAACATTTCATGTCGTGGTCAATTTTAGGTAACTGAAGGGAAAAAAGCCTCAGAGCTGAAGCCCTGCCTTCCTCCTGCTGCTGTTCTGGACCCACGTCCTTGATTTCTCTCTTCCCTTTATTCATTAGGGATTATCCAGGATATATCAATTTCTTGATAGATTTCTTTCTTCCCTTTATTCCTTTGGGATTAGCAAGGATTTATCAAGAGCTCCATTTCTTGATATCAAATTCTTGATATCAAGCTCTTCAAGAATTTCTTTCTTCCCTCTATTCCTTTGGGATTACCAAGGATTTATCAAGAGCTCCATTTCTTGATATCAAATTCTTGATATCAAGCTCTTGAAGAATTTCTTTCTTCCCTTTATTCCTTTGGGATTATCAAGGATTTATCAAGAGCTCCATTTCTTGATATCAAATTCTTGATATCAAACTCTTGAAGAATTTATTTCTTCCCTTTATTCCTTTGGGATTACCAAGGATTTATCAAGAGCTCCATTTCTTGATATCAAATTCTTGATATCAAACTCTTGAAGAATTTATTTCTTCCCTTTATTCCTTTGGGATTACCAAGGATTTATCAAGAGCTCCATTTCTTGATATCAAATTCTTGATATCAAACTCTTGAAGAATTTCTTTCTTCCCTCTATTCCTTTGGGATTACCAAGGATTTATCAAGAGCTCCATTTCTTGATATCAAACTCTTGAAGAATTTCTTTCTTCCCTGTATTCCTTTGGGACTACCAAGGATTTATCAAGA
This sequence comes from Phylloscopus collybita, assembly GCA_027886175.1. Taxonomy (NCBI): domain Eukaryota; kingdom Metazoa; phylum Chordata; class Aves; order Passeriformes; family Phylloscopidae; genus Phylloscopus; species Phylloscopus collybita. Next base: position 606,645 of record JAJNNQ010000087.1, on the reverse strand, counting down.
GCTCCATTTCGACTCTTCCATCCCCTCCCAGCCACGGGATTTCTGAAAACACCTCCACAAATCTCACTGGCCATCCTCCTTCCTTTCCAGACTCCAATTCCCCTCATCCCCATGGCAAACTGCTCCAACCTCTGCAGGGAGTTCCTGGCTTTGCTTTGTGGGGTTTGGCTGGGAAGGGTTTTTACCTCTTGCGGAAGCCTCGGAAGCGAGTGAGCAGCACGGCCGCAGCTGCGGTGACAGCCAGGACAGCCAGCACCCCCGCGGCCACCGCGATACCTGCGGGGACAGAAACAGCCCTGAAACACCTGGGATCAGCCCTTAAACACCTGGGAATCACTGAGAGAGTCCTTAAACATCTGGGAATCACTGAGACAGCCCTTAAACACCTGGAATCAGCCCTTAAACACCTGGGAATCGCTGAGACAGCCCTTAAAACATCTGGGAATCGCTGAGACAGCCCTTAAACACCTGGGAATCACTGAGAGAGTCCTTAAACATCTGGGAATCACTGAGAGAGTCCTTAAACACCTGGAAATCAGCCCTTAAACATCAGGGAATCACTGAGACAATCCTTAAAACATCTGGGAATCACTGAGAGAGACCTTAAACACCTGGAAATCAGTCCTTAAACACCTGGGAATCACTGAGAGAGTCCTTAAAACATCAGGGAATCACTGAGACAGCCCTTAAACACACGGAAATCAGCCCTTAAACATTTGGGAATCACTGAGAGAGTCCTTAAACATCAGGGAATCACAGGGCAGGGACAGAAAGAGTTCCTTAAATCTGGGGATCACTGAGGGTAGGGACAGAAACAGCCCTTGAACACCTGGGAATCACTGAGACAGCCCTTAAACACCTGGAAATCAGCCCTTAAACATCTGGGAATCACTGAGAGGGTCCTAAAACCTCTGGGAATCACTGAGACAGCCCTTAAACATCATGGAATCACAGGGCAGGGACAGAAACAGCCCTTAAACACCAAGGAATCAGCCCTTAAACATCTGGGAATCGCTGAGAGAGCCCTTAAACACCAGGAAATCACAGGGCAGGGACAGAAGGAGTTCCTAAAATCTGGGTATCATTGAGGGCACGGACAGAGTCAGTCCTAAAACATCAGGGAATCATTGAGGGTAGGGATAGAAACAGTTCCTAAAATTTGGGAATCACTGATGACAGGGGCAGAATCAGTCCTTAAAAACCTGGGACTCACTGATGGCAGCAACAGAAACAGTTCCTAAACACCAGGGAACCATTGAGGGCAGGGACAGAAAGAGTTCCTGAAATCTGGGAATCACTGAGGGCAGGGACAGAGAGAGCTCCTAAAATCTGGGAATCACTGAGGGCAGGGACAGAGAGAGCTCCTAAAATCTGGGAATGACTGAGGGCAGGGACAGAGAAAGTTCCTAAAATCTGGGGATCACTGAAGGCAGGGAAAGAGAGAGTTCCTAAAATCAGGGAATGACTGAGGGCAGGGACAGAGAAAGTTCCTAAAATCTGGGAATGACTGAGGGCAGGGACAGAGAGAGCTCCTAAAATCAGGGAATGACTGAGGGCAGGGACAGAGAGAGCTCCTGAGCTGTGGGGCACTTACCGGTGAGGGCTGAGGAGCTGTCACAGTTGGGGGGTGCCCAGCCCTCCTCACACTGGCACTGCAGCTCGTGGTCACACACCTGGGGACACAAAGCAGGGACACCCTCAGCTGGGGACACCAGGCACCACCAGCAGGGCTCAGAAAGGTTCAGGAGGAGGATGCTGAGGAGTTCTTTTCAATCTCTGAATTTGGGCTAAAATTTAGCACCAATAGGAGAGGTTTGGGGTGTTAAAGGACAGTGCTGATGTCAGGCACTTTTTGCTTCTGCAGTGAAAGCTTCACTGCAGAGTTAATTGTTCATCTGCAGGTCTCTGAATGGTCAGATGGGAGCCGAATTCTCTTCCCCAAACTAAAATAATCTAAAGGAGAAGAGCTGTGATACCACAGCTCAGGGGCTGTGTCCATCTCCTGGGCAAATATATCGATGTTACACCAGGTAAGATGTCTTTTCATAGAAACTTTTTAAGTTTCTGGCTCCCCAAATTTGACAGATTCATATCAAAGACTTAAAACACTGTCAGCAAAGAGCTCTGAGGCTGATCTGCATCGTTTTTTGGGGGGGTTTAGAGTGAATAACATCAAATGCTGGTGTCTTACAGCATGGCCAGAGCACTTGGCAGAGCAGTTGGTGGATCTGAAGACCTCCTCAGCCTGGACACACTCCCCGTGGCTGCACACCTGGAATGAGAGCAAACCACAGGGACTTGGAGCTTCCAGGACAGGCAGAGCTTGGAGTTCATCCTGGGAGGGGCTGGAGAGCAGCAGGAGGCACAGAAACAACTCTGGGAATCCCTCAGACCCCTTTTAGGATGGGAGATGCGGGGTTAATTTTCCGTGGGGGTGTTTTGTAGAAAGGGGAGTGACAGAGATGCGCAGATCTCCCTCCAATCCTCCCTTCCAGGCAGGGATATTCAGGGAAGTGACTGGAAACAGCAGCCAGTGATGAGGGACACCCATTAAGGAAATAATTAAATGTAATTAACACATGAATGATCGCCCAACCCCTCACACCCAGCTGTGTTTCTGCTGCCACACATCTGTGTGTCAGTAAAGGGAAACAGGAACGGGGCCAACTCCTGCTTGCTTTGCTGCTGCTTTGGGATAAAAGCTGGGAAAACAGAAGCAGAAGTTTGGGGTCCACTCAGCCCCCTGTGTTTAAAATCCTCCTGGTAGAAGAGAGAATTACATAAACAAGACTGGAAGAGGGGGGGAAGGATAAAGGGAAAAAAAAACCCAAATTATTCTCCACTCACCATCCCATTCCCACACTTGGTTCCATCCAGGATCATGCCTGGGTCCTCCTCTCCGTTCCTGGGGAAGCTGCCCTTGCAGGAGTTGAAGGTCAGCAGGCTCCCCTCCCGAGGCATCTCCCTCCCTCCGGAGCAGTAGAGCTTCCCACACATTCTGTCTCTGCAAGGGGAACAGGAGCTGTCACCCCAGGGACAGGGCCCTGCAAACCCCTCTGAGCTGCTCTCTCCTGCAGCCAGGATTCCCAGGAATTCAGCAGCAGGGAATTCTGCTTGCTTTGAGCAGGGGACAGGTTCTGAGATCCTGCTGAGCTGATTAGGAAACACAAATCCGTTCACAGAAATGGGCATTTAAATGCAGTTCCTTCACTTCTGAGGTTCAAATTCCCTGTCCCCAAAACCCCTGGAGTTCCCAGTCCTCCCCAGCAGACCTGCACACATCTCTGTGCACACCTCTGCTCCCCCACCTCAGGATTTAAACCCACTCCTCTCAGAAACCACTCCCCACAGTTTTCAGACACAACAAGAAAGAACACAGGGCTGTGCCACCAAAATTGGGTGTCCCTGGCTTCTGTCTCCTGATCTGAGCAGGAATGGCCTCTCCTCCCAAACCCCAGCACACCCCACACCCTGGTGCTTACTTTTTCTTGCACGGGAGGTGAGTCCCCTGCTCCTTCCTGCAGTACCCAAAATACGTCCCCCTCTCGTTCATGTGGTAGCAGGAGGCTGGGCCATCCGTGGCTTCTGCAGGGGGAAAAGGCAGCAGGATGAGTTTGGGATCTCTGCCCCTGCCCCCCCCCCCTGCTATGAGGGTGTAAAATCCATTTTTACTCTGGTAAAACTGAGTAAAAAATGTTTGTAAATTGTAAATTTAATTGCAAAAAAAATTTTTTTTTTTTACAACTGCAGGGTGCTGCTTGCCTGCACCAACACTGGGCCAGGACAATGCAAAATGTAAAATGCAAAATGCAGAATGTAAAATGTAAATGTACCTCAGGAGTACATCCATAGAAATTACAATGAATTTACCAATTTGTCGTAAAAATTACCATAAAAATGACCAGTTGGCAGCATAATTAATGATGGTTTCTATGTTTGCCACTGTCAGTGGCTGTGATTTGTGAGCTGGAGCTCCGGGCACGGGGGGCTCTGTGCTTCCAGAGAAATGGGAAGTGGGGAGTGCATTCCTCTTTTGCAGAACGAGTCTGAGGAAGCAGCAATGGAGCTGGGGAAGTGCTCTGGGCCAGAGGAAATGTCCATCCTTCAAATGAACAGCCAAATTTGGCACTGTCTGGTGCTTCTGAAAGCAGCATTTCCCTGAACTGGGGAACTGTTTGGGCTGAAAGGGAACTTAAATCCCATCCAGTGCCACCCCTGCCATGGCAGGGACACCCCCCACTGTCCCCAGGCTGCTCCAGCCCGGCCTTGGGCACTGCCAGGGATCCAGGGGCAGCCACAGCTCCTCTGGGAATTCCAGCCCAGCCCCTCCTCACCCTCCCAGCCAGGAATTCCTTCCCAGTCTCCCACCCAGCCCTCCCCTCTGGCAGTGGGAAGCCATTCCCTGTGTCCTGTCCCTCCAGCCCTTTGTCCCCAGTCCCTCTCCAGGGAATCCTGGAATGGTTTGGGTTGGGAGGGACCCTAAAATCACCCAGTGCCACCCCTGCCATGGCAGGGGCACCTCCCACTGTCCCCAGGCTGCTCCAGCCCGGCCTTGGGCACTGCCAGGGATCCAGGGGCAGCCACAGCTCCTTTGGGAAAGCGTGTGGAAAGCAAGACAATTTACCAAGTGTGACTTTGTTTACCAGTTTAGGCCCCTGGGGACAGAATTTCCTAAAACCAAAACACGGCAGCCACGAACAACAACAAATCTTCAGCCTGTGTGCTGATTTGGTGTCTGTGCAGCTCTGCTGGCTTGCAGGGGTTACTCACGGGGCCCGAAGGCAGCTTTGCACTGGCTGTCGCGGGTGGGGCAGGTGCCCATGTAGCAATAGCCCTCCCCAAAGTTGCAGGGGTGCCCGTTGACCCTGAAGCGATCCTGGGGGCAGCTGGGGGAGCTCCCGGTGCACATCTCGGCCAGGTCGCAGTCGTGTTTCACCGCCCGGCACACCGAGCCCGACGTCTTGTACTGGCAGGGGGAGAAAAAAAAGGCCAGGTTCAGCCTCCCCCAGCCCCCTGCACACTGCTCAGAAACACCCAGCTGGACCGGGGAGAACAGGCAGGGGTGTGGGGAGACCAAAGGAGATGCTGCTGAGGGCAGTCTCCCCTCTGGTGTCTTACAGAAGAAACTGGAGACAGTATTTGTACGTAGTATTTGAATGTTATGATGTCAATTTACCCTGCAGCATTCGAATGTTGTCATAGCATGTGTTTCTAGAACATGTTTAGTTAAAAAAAAAGAAAGGGGGAATTGTGGGGAGACAAAAGGAGATGCTGCTGAGGGCAGTCTCCCCTCTGTGATAATTACACTTGTGTTAATTACCCTGGAGTAGAAGCAGCTTGCCCTGACAGCCATGGGTGTGATAAAGGGTGAGTGAGCTGGGCAGGGTCAGCTGGAGGCTGCTGGCTGGGCTGTGCAGAGCCAGGGACAGGAGGTGGTGCCAGGGCCAGCAAAGGTGAGCTGCTGCAGGTGGGACAGACAGGGTGAGGTGGCTGTGCTAGAGCCAGAGCTGAAGGAGAGAGCCAGAGCAGAGAGAGGAGAGAACCAGAGCTGAAGAAGAGAGCCAGAGCTGTGTGGAGCTGCACGTAGAAGACATAAAGAAAAGGTATAGAAGACTTTTTCAATAAGAAGATGCTGATGCTTGAAGCCTCCTGATGATTCTAATGAAGCACCTCCAGTGCAGTGTCTATGTTGACTGCCACACACATCGACTGTGACTCAGGGGAATCTCCTCCTGGCTGCACAGGCTGTGTGAGGAGCAGCAGCCCTGTCTCACTCCGTGGTGGATGTGTCACCTGGCAGGGGTTTGGCTGCTTGTGCTGCAGGTTTTGTTTCCGGGAGGAAAGGGCCAAGCAAAGGGCTCGTTTGCCCAGGGTGGTGGAAGGGAATTTCCCCAGGGTGGTGGAAGACTGAGGGAGTTGGTGGTTTGGGATGGACTGGTGGGCAGTGACAGGGTCTGAGGGAAGGGCTGGAGCTGTGCCAGGGAGGGTCAGGCTGCAGAGCCGGGAAAGGTTGGATTTGGTGAAAAGCTCTTCCCCCAGAGGGTGCTGGCACTGCCCAGGGAATGGGCACGGCCCCGAGGCTGCCAGAGCTCCAGGAGCCTTTGGACAGCGCTCCAGGGATGCCCAGGCTGGGATTTTGGGGTGTCTGTGCAGGGCCAGGAGCTGGATCAGTGATCCCACATGTCTCAGGACATTCCATGATTCCATGCCAGTGCCCTTGGCAGTGCTGTTCACCACAGGGGCCAGTTCTGGTGCAAGGTGAGTTCCTGCCTCGTCCCAGTGGGAATGAGGGGAAGGGGAGGAGAGGGAAGGGTCTCACCTGGCAGTTCTCACAGCAGTCCCCGTGTGCACAGGCAGCTCCTGAGCTCAGCTTGCAGCTCTCGGGGTCACAGCACTCGTTGGTGCACTCCTGGGACAGAAGCAGCAGTCAGAGCTGGGGACAGGGACACCAAAGCACTGTCCCTGGCTGGGATGGAAATTGGGGACCTGCCCTTGGCTTTGCTGGGAAGCACCCTCCCTAAACTGCCCGGGTGTGGAGCTGGAGGCTGTGCAGGGAGCTCGGGCTTTGGGCTGAGCCCTGGGGGTGGCTTTGTCCCACTCTCAGTTCCTCTGTCACCCCCTCCTGACAAATCAAGCCTTCATCTT